>QMIH01003443.1:3989-32167 GCA_003987875.1 Clarias batrachus | reverse complement strand
ATAATAATAACAATAATAATAGATTATCAATATTCTTATAGCAACATTCTGGCCATTACCTTAGAAAATATCCTACATACTTGTCCAATGGCATAATCAAAATGTTCCACCGTAAGTAAAAGTGTGTATTTCAGCCAAGAATCAAATCTGGCTGTCCAGAGAATCCAAAAATGCCTTGGCTGAGTCCGGATCATTGAACAGACGGCTCTTTCCATTATGCAGACATCTGAGTTGGGCCAGATAGGCAAACCCTCTATACAAACCGCGGGCGGCAAAAGCTTTCCCCACAGACCCGAACTCCCGACTCCTTTTGCCTGCAGCTGATTCACCATCGTCTCTAAGTTAGTCACCTGCTTCTCCATCGAATGTATTTCTTTGTTCGTCTTCCTCCAGGCGTGATTCGGCGCCAGTAACTCTTTCAGAAAGAGCGGAAAACTAATTCTGCAGGCAAGAACCGGAGTTGGCAATGCCCTCCAGATGACTCATAATTCCATCAAGACGTGATCTGTTGGCCTTTATTTCTGACAGAATTACTGACATGTCCAGGAGCGGTTCAGCGGTGCTAGTGTTAGCACCAGCCGCGGGCGCATGAACAGTAGGCCTTTTCACCTCCTTTTTTTAGCCTTCTGCGAACGCATCGATGTAAAAATGGGAAAATCCTTGTCAGAATGTGTGTCTGACATGTTTATAGTCTGTTCAACTAAGTTAGGTAAGAATTCGGAGGAAAAAACGTAATTTATTAACAAAGTCAAGCGGAGCAAAAAACTTACGCAGCCGTCTCACTCCGGGTCACGAGGTAAAGCTTTTAAGGAGTTTAAGCTAACTTGCAGTTTCCCAGTCATATGACACATTGCAATGTTTTTTCTCTTATTAACTCTGAGAGAGAGAATAAAGAGAGACAGGTGAGAGGATGAGCGGTTGTAGCTGCTATAATGTCAGTTAAACAGATACACCACTCAGGGACATGCTGTTAGAGGAAACACTGTACATCATTACGAACGCTACACTTTAGGGCTGTAGCTATCGAATATTTTAGTAATAGAGTATTCTACTAAACAAATTATCGATTAATCAAGTAATCAGATAACATTTTCTTTTGCTTAATTAAGCAGCATAGTAAAATATGTAAGAGAAACAAAGATTAATTGGTTTTCTTTGTAGAAAAATCTACTTTTATTTTTTAAATGCATACAGCATTTTATCAGAAATAAACATTGCCATTATTCACAATACAAGGAAGAGCTTAAAGTTGACAGATGAATTAAGTGCATTACAGTGCCATACATTCTTATTTTAAACCCTTTTCTCAGATGCAAAAACAAAAAAAATGTATTTCAAATGACTTTAAGTATCAAAAAAACTAAGGCACACTTTAAAATAAATTTTAATATATTTTTATCACTCTCTTCCATTTTGCAGCCCGCAACACAACGCTCCCTCAAATCAATACACAGCTAACTGTTTACGTTTCCTTCCGCTTTGTGGGTGACGTAAGCGCTTCTTTGTATTTTAAAATTAAACTTTTAAAATTAATTAAAAGAAGCTTATTAGATTTTGCCTCGATCATTTTTTGTAATCAAATTACTCAAGGAATCGTTTCAGCCCTACTATACTCAGTCTTTGATTAGTGTGTGTGTCTGTGTGTGTATGTGTGGGTGCGAGCCGATGTGGTGTCTGACCTGATGATGGTGGGATAGAGCTCTCCCGTGTAGAGGTACACACAGGTGAAGGATGCCGAGGTGAAGCCTTTCCCCAGCACGGCCAGTGCCGTCCTCATCAACTGCATGTCTGTTTGTCGGGAGGAATGAGTTTCTAAACACATTTGTCTCTCAGCACTGATGTGGACATGAACCTCACTCCTCCTGGCACTCACCTTTAGGGATGAAGATGTTGGTGAAGATGACGAAGGCTGACGCGAGCAGACACGTGCCCTGGGTTAAACGCCGACCCAGATACGTCAACATCAGCAGAGCCACCAGCTTGGCGGGAAAATCCACCGCCCCGAAGATGACCTGCATCAGGTAGATGCTCACACCGAACTTCTGCAGGTCCATGGCCAGACCATAATATGCAAAACTGGTGGAGAACCTGAAGCGCAGGAGAAACGTGAGGTCACACGAGGTTTACTGTAAACTTTTGATTTTTTATTTCAGAGCAAAGTCTGAACCGTTTCCATAGAAACACACAGGATGAGGGAGAATTTAAATTCTCCACCCACCTTCCTCATGCTGACATTGAGAAATATTTGGTTTGTTTTTTGTACCAGACAACTACAAGGCAGAGGGAGATCCTCCTCATGACGGGCGTGCGCAGCAAATCGTACGCCGTGAACATCATCTTACGGGACTGGAGCTCCTTCTGCATGTGTGACTTCAGCACCTACACACACATACACACACACACACACACACACAGATCATCACCCGCCAGTATTCGCCCCGACCTCTCCCCTGCGAGTTTCCCACTACACGCCGTTACAGCGGCTAGTCATGTAGCGTGTAAATGTTAGCTAGCTGCCATGAAGGATTGTGTTCACACTGTGTAAATAGTAGCATGCTCTGAAGTTTTAAGTAGTTTGCTCTGGTCCCATCCCAATGAGACGTGGCGACATAGCTTACAGCAGGTTATGGTCGCTGAACCGCTGGATGTCCAGGTGGTGCTCGGAAACTAATGTGGGCTTCATAGATAACTGGAAGACCTTTGAGGGCAAAGCTGGCCTGTTAGGGCGGGACGGTGTCCATCCCACTCGGGAAGGTGCTGCTCTCATTTCTTGTAGTATAGCGCATAGTCTCAGAAGAGGCCTAGTTAATCGGTGACAATTCAGAGCCCAGGCCAGGGAGCAGACAAACAGGCTAAACCAGCCGTCTGCTAGCTGCATAGAGTCGTCACTCAGGGTTCATCATATTGAGACTGTGCCTGTTCACCGAGCTAAACATAAATTTAGAAAGACTCAGAAAGTTTGTTTTAGTAATTTAATTAACGTAGACACCACAAGCTCAGATTCTCTCTTCTTTTTTGTCTCATTTTGCATCTCACTTCCGTTATGGATAACCTATGGATAAGGTCCTTGAACTGCTTTCCGCGTCTTGACTCCATGACGTACAATCACTGCCGGAGTTTAGGGATTCTCCGGCGTCCATGGTACAGTACATCCACCGCTCACAGCGTGTGTTCAGGAGTACTTTTTTGCTCTACGCCCGAAACCCTTCCGTGCACTTGGACTAATCAAAGATTGACTGCTTCCAAACAACTGACTGCTGGCCGTACTGTTCATCGCTCTCTAATTTATCTCACTGGTTTCCAGCATCATACTGCAAATCTGAATTCTGTACATCGTCACTTTGCACTTCTGAACTGTTGCTCAATATCGGACAAAGCCCTTTTATCACTGACAATTAGCTTGATCTTTTTCTTCTCACTGAAACCTGGCAAGCTCTGGATGATTTTCTTCAGTTAAATCTTCTTGCACCTGATGGATACAAGTATCTTGCCCGATCTCGACTGCATGGCAAGGGAGGTGGTCTAGCTGTCATTTACCGGGACAATCTCAGTCTGAAACAACTTGATTTTCACAGCACAAACTCATTTGAATACATGCCATTGAAAGCTGACTGTCTCACAATTATCCTGCTCTATCGTCCTCCTAAAGCCCTGTCTAGCTTTTTTTTCTGAACTTTCTGAACCCTTGCCTGTTCATTGTGATTTCCTATTCTTCTGCTTGGTGACTTCAATATTCATGTTGATACAGTTTGCCCCAACACTACCCAATTACTGTCTGTATTTGAATGTTTTAATCTGACACAGCATGTTCACGTTCCTACTCATATTCATGGTCATACCCTTGATCTAATATGTACTTCAAGGGGGGGTATCACTTCTATTTCTGCCTCTGTCACCGGTATTTCTGATCATAAACTTCTTGACTTCAGCCTCAATCTGCCTTTTCATTCTAAATGCCCTAAGACTGTTATTTCATACTGTAATGTGAAAGCTATTGATACTGTATCATTTTGTGCTTCTATTGTCTCTTCAAATCTCTCTGACGTCATTGATATTTCTTCTCCATCTATGATACTATCTAATTACCACTCCTTTACCATTTCTGATATCCTACAGCAGTATGCTCCTCTCAAGACCAGAAACGTCCCCGCCACTCACTCTTCTCCCTGGTATACCCCTGAGCTCCGTATTCTTAAGGCCACTGGCAGACGGCTTGAACGTTTTTACAGGAAAACTGGTCTTACTGTTCATTACTTGGCTTTTCTTGATCATCTCAAACGTTATAAATCCGCTCGCTTGTCAGCTCGCTCTAACTTTGTCTCTGCTACAATTAATAAATCAAGCAACAGGCCAAAAGCATTATTTAATTCAATAAATAAACTTACCAAGGATACTATCGTATCTAATGAGTTTTGCTGCTCTTTTCTGGATTATTTGCTTGAGAAAACTAATGCCGTCCACCAATGTTTCCCTACTAATACAGAGCTCAGCCATCCAACAATTCCATCATCTCTGTCTCTATCTTGTTTTTCTCTGACGACCTCAGACTCCGTCTCTAAGCTAATCCTGAAATCCAACTCTTCTTCCTGACACCTTGATCCTGCTCCTACTTCTCTCCTGAAACTTTGCCACTCTGCTATTTCTGCACCTAATTCTCATTTCATAAACGCATCTCTTACCTCTGCTTCATTTCCGTTGCCACTAAAAACTGCTGCAGTTACACCTGTGCTTAAGAAACCCAACCTCGACCCCTCACTTCTATCTAACTATCGTCCCATTTCTAACTTACCATTCATATCTAAATTACTGGAAAGTACTGTTGCTACTCAACTCCAGTCCTTTCTACTTGATAATAATCTCTTCGACCCTTTTCAGTCAGGTTTTCACCCCCTCCATAGTACTGAAACTACACTTGTAAAGGTAGTGAATGATCTACTGCTTACTGGTGATTCTGGATCCTTGTCTATACTATTGCTACTGGACCTCAGCTCTGCCTTTGATACTGATACTGTCTCCCACGATTTACTTATTTCTTGTCTCTCTTCTCTGGGCATTTCTGGTACTGCCGATCTTTCAGATAGACAGTTTTACATTTCTGTTAAGGATTTTCAATCACCCACTACACATTTGTGAACACAGACACAAATTTAATGCATTTGAAGCTCTCTATAGTAACGTAAAGTCAGCTYAGTCGATCCCGCTAATCATCATTTACAGACCCCCAGGGCCGTACTCTGAGTTTCTCTGCGAATTTGCAGATTTCCTCTCAAACCTTGTTGTTTCTGTAGACAAAGTGTTAATTGCTGGTTACTTTAATATTCATTTTGAGAATCCAGAAGACCCTCTGAGAACAGMATTCTTGTCCATACTGGACTCAGTAGGAGTAAATCAGTGTGTAGTAGGACCCACTCATAAAGCAGGTCACACTTTAGATTTAATATTATCCTTCGGATTAAGTATAGGAAATATAACCACAATTCCACAGTCTGAAATGATCTCAGATCACTATCTTGTCTCGATTAAAGCGAGTCATAGTAATAATATACGCACAGCACCGCACTACCGCCTTGAACATACATTTACATCAAATACCGCACAGAGCTTTATCAATAATTTCCCAGAATTATCAACTTTGATTGGATCGCCACTTGACTTCACAGAACTCGATCAGGCGACTGAATATCTAGAGTCAACACTTCGTTATAGCTTAGATAATGTAGCTCCAGTTAAAAGGAAATTGACTAGAGATAAGAAACTCGCTCCTTGGTATAACGACCACACACACACTTTAAAACAAACCGCTCGAAAATTAGAACGTAAATGGCGCCAAACTAAATTGTTAGTATTCCAAATAGCGTGGAAGGAGAGCATCCTGAACTATAAAAAAAGCTCTCAGTGATGCTAGATCAACGTATCTCTCCACTCTTATAGACAAGAACAAAAATAACCTGAGATTTTTATTTAATACCGTAGCTAAATTAACTAAAAACAAGACCACTGCAGAAATCTCCACAACAGTAGTGAGGATTTCATGAACTTTTTCAATAACAATATTAGGCAAAAAAATCAGGCTTTGAAACCAGACAATTTAAGTAATACAGATAAACTAACCACATCACATCAGAACTTAGAATATTTTACTCCCCTTGAAGCGAGAGAACTAATTTCACTCATCTCTTCTTCAAAATCATGAACCTGTATATTAGATCCTATTCCAACACATTTCCTCAAGTAGATAGTACTAGCAATAACAGAACTCCTGTTGAAAGTAATTAACTGTTCACTCAGTAGTGGGTATGTCCCCAAATCCTTTAAATTAGCAGTTATTAAAATGCTAATCAAGAAACCTGACCTTGACCCCTGTCAGCTTTCTAATTACAGGCCGATATCAAACCTTCCCTTTATCACTAAGATTCTAGAAAAGGTAGTATCACAGCAGCTATGTTCACATCTACGCAGAAATAGCATAAATGAACTGTATCAGTCAGGATTTAGGCCTCATCACAGCACAGAGACAGCACTTGTTAAAGTAGTAAATAGGCCTTTTGGTCTCTGATCAGGATTGCGTAACTATACTTGTGTTACTGGACCTCAGTGCAGCTTTTGACACCATTGATCATTGTATTCTCCTTCACAGATTAGAAAATGTAGTAGGAATTAAGGGAACGGCCCTCTTGTGGCTCAGATCCTATTTGACTGATCGTTATCAGTTTGTAGATTTAGATGTTGACCATTCCTCATGTTCTCAAGTGGAGTTTGGTGTTCCACAGGGTTCAGTTGTAGGCCCACTGCTTTTTTCCCTTTACATGCTTCCTCTGGGCAACATAATTCATAAACATGGTATTAGTTTTCATTGTTATGCTGATGACACAATTATACAGTACGTCTCAGCAAAACCAGGTGAGAAAAACCAGTTTGCTAAAATTGAGCAATTATGCAGGACAAAGAGATTGGATGTTAATTAATTTTCTTCTGCTTAATCCCGATAAGACAGAAGTTCTATAGTCAAGCAGCTAGAAGTAAGTCTTCTGATCACATCGTAACTTTAGATGGCCTTTCTGTTCCATCAAGTGCAACAGTAAAAGACCTTGGTGTGATCATAGATTCCAGGCTTTCATTTGAAGCACATGTGAATAATATCACCAGAATAGTTTTCTTTCACCTTAGAAATATTGCCAAGATAAGAAACATATTGTCACTAAATGATGCAGAAAAACTAGTTCATGCTTTTATCACCTCTAGGTTGGACTATTGTAACGCCCTACTGTCTGGTTGTTCAACTAGGTGTATAAACAAGCTTCAGTTAGTACAGAATGCAGCAGCGAGAGTCCTTACTAGAACCAGAAGATACGAGCACATCACCCCTATCTTGTCTATACTGTATTGGCTCCCTGTGACATTTTGTATTGATTTTAAGATACTACTTTTAACGTATAAAGCATTAAATGGTCTCGCGCCGCAGTATCTGAGTTAACTGCTAGAGTCTTACGATCCGCCACGCCTACTTCGATCAAAGAATGCAGGCTGCTTGTCAGTACCACGTATTGTTAAAACAGTATTGTACAGCAGGGGGCAGAGCTTTTTCTTACAAAGCCACAAAAGTTGTGGAATAGTCTTCCTATTAATGTTCGGGATTCAGACACAATCTCAGTGTTTAAGTTTAGGCTAAAAACCTATTTATTTAGGGAAGCATTTTTGTAAATAGATTAGCCTTAGGTAAAGGAGCAGATCTGGGGGACTCATGGWCGTAGARWATTCTGGTGAACTGGTATGTTTAGATGCTGTCTTCCCCACTCTCATTGATCACTCAGGTTTGTTGACAGTGAGGTGATTGGTTGCTTTACATCTCAGTTCGCCTGCATGTCTGTGTTTTCTTCTGGCTCCTCCTTTTTAGTTATTTTAGTTTTTGCTGTTATAGTTAGTCCTGCCGGAGTCTCTGCTTGCACTTTGCACTAAATATACATTCATCTTATACATGTTTGACTGTGACCATACCTAACTGCCATCTCTCCTTATCTTCTGCTCTCTCCTCTTCTGCTCTCTTCTCTCTCTCTCCTCTCTCCTTTTCCCTCTCCCTGTCAAGCTATACATGTCGCTCCTGACTTGCCAGTGATCCAGACCCCTCTGCCCTCTGGAACTGTCTAACCCGTCCTGGAGTCTTGCTTCTGGTTGGAGATCTTGTCGCATGGATGCCCCGTGTGGTCTGCCTGGGATACGTGTGGTGGCTGGGGATTGTTTCCACCGTCGTCCTTGGCTGGCTCATCAGGGACAATCTCATCATTTTGATTCATACACATTCACATTTAATTCAAACTTACTTATTTTGATTGTGTAAAGCTGCCTTGCGACAATGTCAATTGTTAAAAGCGCTATACAAACAAAATTTGTCAAATATACATTACAGCACAGAGAAATTGCTTTTTCACATGTTCCATCATAACCAGGATAGTAGTGTGGGGTCAGATAACTTAGGATAGTAGTGTGGGGTCAGCCATGATACAGCACCCCTGGAGTAGATGGGGTTAAGGGACCTGCTCAAGGGCCCAACAGTGGCAACCTGATGGAGCTGGGAATCGAACCGCCAATTCTCCGATCAGTAACTCAGTGCCTTTGAGCCGATCAGTAACTCAGTGCCTCTGAGCCACCACTACTCCTAACCTTCATGCAGATTTTGACACCATTGCTCATAGCATTCTCCTTCACAGATTAGAAAATGTAAGCAGAACACCAGGATGCAGACAACAGCATTCACCGTTAACAAACCTGAGTGATCAATGAGAGTGGGGAAGACATCATCTAAACATACCAGTTCACCATAATATTCTACGTCCATGAGTGCCCCAGATCTGCTCCTTTACCTAAGGCTAATCTATTTACAAAAATGCTTGGCTAAACATTGAGTCCTGAACATTAACTGGAAGACTATTCCATAACTTTGGGGCTTTGTAAGAAAGAGCTCCGCCCCTGCTGTAGTTTTTATAATAAGTGGTACTGACAAGCAGCCTGCATCCTTTGATCAAAGTAGGCGTGGTGGATTAAGTTAAAACGACTATTTAATGCTTTATACGTCAATAGTAGTATTTAAAAAATCGATGTGAAATTTCACAGGAGCCAATGCAGTCTAGATAAAACAGGGGTGATGTGCTCGTATCGTCTGGTTTGCATTCTGAACTAACTGAAGCTTGTTTATGCACCTAGTTGAACAACCAGACAGTAAGGCGTTACAATCGTCCAACCTAGAGGTGATAAAAGCATGAACTAGTTTTTCTGCATCGTTTAGTGACAGTATATTTCTTAGCTTTGCAATATTTCTGCGGTGAAAGAAAGCTATCCTGGTAATATTATCTACATGAGCTTCAAATGAAAGGCTGGAATCTGTAATCACACCAAGGTCTTTCACTGTTGCACTTGATGGAATAGAAAGGCCATCTAAAGTTACAGTGTGATCTAAAAGCTTGCTTCTAGCTGCTTGTGGTGCTATGACTAGAACTTCTGTCTTATCAAGATTAAGCAGAAGGTAGCTAATTAACATCCAGTCTTTTATGTCCTGCGCACATTGCTCAACTTTAGTAAGCTGTTTTTTCTCATCTGGTTTTGCTGAGACGTATAACTGTGTGTCATCAGCATAACACTGAAAACTAATAGTTTTAGTTTTGATAGTTGGTGTTAATGTACGTTTAATGTGGTGGCGCGGCTCTGTGCTGTGCTGTGTATGTGTGATTCATACACATTCACATTTCATACTTACTTAAACAATTCTTTTGATTGTGTGAAGCTGCTTTGAGACAAAGTTTGTTAAAAGCGCTATACAACTAAAACTGAATTTAACTGAATTAAATATCTTCCAGACCTCCAGGGTGATTTTTTTCACTGCTTCATGTTTGCCGTTGATCCTGGCCACACGGTGGAGCTGTTGCAGGGCTTCACCTGGTCGACCGTTCAACACCAACCATCGCGCCGACTCTGAGAACCACCTGAACATCATGAACACAAAAACTCAACAGCGGCTCCAAACCCCATCAACACCCTATAGAGTGAACCCCTAAAGGAGCTTCCCCCTGAAGGGGTCACTTTCCATCCTCACCAGCTGTAGAGGAACATGATGAAGAACGGCAAGCAGACAGCCAGGTGCAGCTTCCTCCAGTCCCTCAGACTGTACGCTACTCCGGCAAGAACCACCTGACCAAAGGTGAAGAACAGGGAGGAGAGCGAACCCACCACGGTGCGGGTCTTCGTGGGGATCCATTCCACCTCTACACAAACACACACACACACACACACACACACACACACACACACACACTATGAGAAATGCATGATTAAGATGCTTTCTTTAAAGATCATTGAAGACTTTCCTGCACATATTCTTCTTTAGCAGCCCAAAGCAAAGTGCTTAGGTTTTATAAAAACGACTTCTTTATAAATGGTTATTAGTTGAAAGTGGTCATGCAGTGCGTCATGGATCCGGTGATCTCATTAACAGAGACGACTGACTTGGATCTCGGCATTAGAGTGGAACAGAAAAAGACATTTCACTGAAATGAACTCCCTAAAGTTTAAGCTTTGTATTTTTCCTTGATTTCATCAACAGCTTGTGACGAATCAGAGCTCAAAACTCAGCAGCACTGCGGCGTGAACCTGCTGACCAGCTTTGTGCACGACTCTTACATAACCGAGCGAAGTGAGGTCCAGCTGGAAAAGCAAACATCTGACATAAACATCAGCTCCGGCTCATCTCACTGCCACTGATGATGATGATGATGGTGGTGATGAAGAGTAAGCGTTACTCACTGAGGGACATGGTGTTGAGGATGACCCCTGACACTGCCATGCCGGTGAGGAAGCGGAAGGTGCAGTAGGCCAAGTAGGACGGAGAGAGAGCGGTGAAGCTCCCAAACACGGCTAACTGGAAATACGACCAGGTGAGTAACACCTTCCTCCCAAACCTGCAGGAGAACAGGAGCATGAGAGGAATATGAGAGGAGCATGAGAGGAACAATGAGGAACAGTGAGGAATTCACATGAGATTAGACTCACCTGTCTGAAAGTCCTCCAAAAATAATGGCACCTGTGAGAACTCCGCCCATGTAAATGGTCTGACTCATCTGTTTAAGTGGACGGAGACTACACACCAGATCCCACTAGAGGAACACACACACCAAACTGAGTCCAAACTATATCAGCATTATAAAAAATGCTGTAGAGTTAAAACTTATAGTGAAGTTTTGTTAATATAAAACTCCTTATACACCAGTTAGTTATGAGCGATTAATCTGATTGGATGAGAGCCATTACGCCAGTGGAGATAACAGACAGAAAGAACACTGTGACTATATGTATCATGCCACAACACAGGCACTTTAATTAAGCAATATCACACTGGAGGTTGTACTGTTGTATTGAATATCAGCACAGATGCCACCCAGAGTACTGAAGATATCACAGCACAACAGCACGACCTCCACTGTGTAATACGGCTTACATAAATCTGAGTATTGAGCCTAGAAAGCGTGATGTTCTGAAGGGGACGCAGAACACCACAGAGTTCTTCACAGCGACACTGTTTGACACAGGCTTATGTAACAAAAGGACCTTTGACCCCAAAATAAAACTGTAGAACTCCATACATGATCCTAATGATTTCAACCCACTAATCCCTTAGTTTTAACACTCCTCAGTAACACAACTCCACACACTCACTCAGTAAAGGCACATATGTGTGTGTGTGTGTGTGTGTGTGTGTGTGTGTGTGTGTGTGTGTTTAAAGAGTTAATGAGAGGTCTAATCAGTGAGCTCACGAACCTCAGACACGATGGTGGAGATAAACTCGTTCTTCTTGTAAGTCCATCCATCCATGCAACTCTCCGTCTCCGTCCCAGTCGAGCTCAGGTTCCCAGATTGGGTGTGATTTCCTCCAATCAGGTGCCACTGAGGCTGAATATACCTGCTGCACTTGGAGAGCTGAGACTCGGTCTCGGGAATGAATGCTCTCAGCAGAGAGATCTCGTTGTCCTCGGAGACGGACAGGTTCAAAGTAGACGTCAGGTTCGGGATGGTGCAGTGATGGACTGGGATTCCAGCTGTAAAGTTATTGAGTAAATTCTGACTGGCCATCAGGATGCCTGGGATGGACAGCAGCATGATTTGGATCAGCTGGAAGCGTCCCAGTCCTCCTATTTCATCCAGAAGATCTGCAAATCCCATGTCTGCGTGTCCTTCAGTTCTGCTCTGTTCCACGTCCTTGTACTCTCCGTCTCTAACACCTCAGAACGTCTCGCAGTCTGCGCCCTGACATTGCTCAAACACAAATAAACTAAAACCCCTGCAATGATTAATTTTTGGGGGGTTAATGGTTGTCGAAAAAAGGCCGGTCATATCCCGGAGAGGAACATCTGCTGTTTATGTGAAATATAATAAAACCAGGCTGCAGCTGGGCCAGAGTGAGAACACCAGAACCTCACCATGTTAAGTGACACATTAAAGTGTGAGGTTCTGCACTGTGGACATTGCAATTTTAGGCTGTAATCTCCTTCACATCTGACTCTTAATGTCTCAAATCTGTGGCAGCGGAATTCCATCCCTGAGGCACGCCGGCGCTCACACACTCCTATCTCTGACTTACAAACTTTCATCACCTTTACCCCACCTGTGTGTGTGTGTGTGTGTGTGTGTGCATTGGAGCGGGTGAGTGAGTGTGCAGGAGAGGTGAAAAACTCAAACATTAGTAAACAATTTATCCTGTTTTTTCTTCCACCTGCCACCTCTGCCACTAATCAAATAAAACTTTGCTCTCTCCCCTGCCCCACACACACACACACACACACACACACACACTAAGCACTGAGTGGAGGAGAAGATGAAGAGATGATGAAGGAGTAAAAAGAGGTGCAGATTCAGCCGGAGGGGTGTGCTACATGTTTCAGCACCAGAGGCATCTAAACTTTAACTGCATATTTTAAGTTTTAAAGTAGATTTATCACGGTAAGAAGATTACACAACAGTAATACAAACATACTAACTCAGTACAGTACAGGGGAAACAGGGAAAGTGAGGAATAAAGGAACACCAATACATTGTGTTTTTCACCATTTCATTTAATTATTTGTGGATATTTATGTACGGGTATTTGACTATCATTGATAAAACCTGAACAAAATCGACGTATTCAAAATGAACAGTGTGACACCGGCAATGAGTCACTTTCTATAATTATTAAATTTATTAAATAATAGAGATACAGTACAGTATAAATAATACAGATTACACTAGTCTATGAGCATATTATAATATTAAACTAGTAATTTAATAAAATAATATAATATTTACAGTAGTAAAATTTTATATGTTGCATAAATAGTAAGATAATATACATATAGTAATATTTATGTGCAGAAAATAGGCAGCAGTATCACAACTAGAACATGCTCCCCCCCTAAATATAAAAACACTCAAATCGTTTGAGAAATGAAAGCTTTGTAAAGATTTTTTCCGATAAATCACACAGCTGTCCTTCACTTGACCGCACAAACATGGCGGACGTGTTGAGCCAGCCGAGAATACCCCGGATGAGGCGGCGGTCTCTGATTTGCTTACGAACTTCCGGTTTTTCTTTCGTAAAAATAAATCTCTTAATTTTAGAGTAGTTTTAAACATATTAATTGAGTAAGAATGTATACAACATAAAATGTATAATGTATAAAACATATGGCGCATAAACACACATCATTACACCACAGATTATCTATTATATCACAATTACACAGTTTAGTGCTTAAAGCAACTTTATTCACGTACATATTTTTATTCAGAATGTCTAGAATTTTATTCACAACACGTCGTATTTCCGTTTCGTTTGAAAAATGAAAAAAGGTATTTCTAGTAGTTTATTTGTGAGTGCATATAAAACATTCAAAGCAACGTGTAGCCCCGCCCCCGTTACGTTGTGTGAGAATGGTATGTGAGAATACGCGCGCGCCGCCCGACAGGTAAAACCGGACACACACCTGTAGAGTCTGAAAGCCGGAAGTGAGTTTGCTGCTCTCGGCAGGTAAACTCGCCGCACTGATTTGTTTCATCAGGTGTAATAATGTGAGTATTATTTATTTTATTTAGAAACGAGTCTCTTTTTTAAAATAATTTTTAAAAATATGCTCCAGTTCATTATTTTTCCATTTTCTTCACGTTTCTTTTTCAGAATGAGGCAGGTGTTGTTACTGTGTGTGTTCTGCATCGCGGTGTGTGTTCGTGTGGGTGAGTGTGTGCCGGTTGTGGGTGTGAAGGCCCTTTCTGACCTGCCCTCCCTCGCGGTCATCACTGTGAAGGAGGGTGCGAGTGTACTGATTAGATGTAACCTGAGTGAACCTTATGTAGACATCGAGTGGTACGACTCCAAGGGACGCGTCCTCAGCGGAGAAGACTCAGGTGCATTGTTCAGCTTTTTAACCTTTTATAATTATAGCATTAACATAAAAAATATTGCTCATGCTTTATTTGAAACTGATAAAGAAAAGGACCAGTGTGTTAAAATGCAGGAACAGATTAAAATCTTTTTAGTGTAGACGACACTTAGACTAAACCCGAGAGGGACCCTTAGAGTAATCCCGAGACAGACACCGAGACTAGACCCGGGAGGGACGCCGAGACTAGACCCGGGACAGACACTTTGGTTTAAACTTGAGAGGGACTTTGGTTTAAACTTAGACTGAACCCAAGACAGAAAGTTAGACTAAACCAAAGAGGGACACTTCGACTAAACTCGAGACAAACACAAGCTAAACCAATGACGGACACTCAAGACCAAACCCAAGAAGGACTGTTAGATTGACCCAAGACAGACACCAGGCTGGGGTACTTAATTTTTGCAGGGACACTAGCAGGCTGTTTCTGTGAGAAATAAGTAATGATTAAATGCTGGTGTTTTGCCACATGCAGGAGGGAACCGTGTCACTGTGGATAAAGACACACTGAACATCAGCAGCGTTTCCTTCTGGGATCGTGGACGGTACACCTGCGTCTCGCCAAACTCTGAGAGCATCTCGAACTACACGGTGACGCTGAGAGTGAGCTACACCTCCAGCAGCCTGACCTCCAGCGGCCTGGGGCTTTACTACATCAGCGTGTGCCTCATCACCTTCACCATCACCCTCATTCTCAACCTGACCCGTCTGTGCATGATCAACACACACTTGCGCAAAACCGAGCGCGCCATCAACGACTTCTTCCGCACCGACGGAGCAGAGAAACTGCAGAAAGCTCTGGAAATCGCCAAGCGCATCCCCATCGTCACATCCACTAAAACCCTGGAGCTGGCAAAAGTCACACAGTTTAAAACCCTGGAGCTGGCCAAGCAGATGGAGGAGCTGGCGAGGAGCGTGCCACTGCCTCCACTCATCCTCACCTGCACCACCGCTATGGACGAAGCCGAGTGTGGAGGTCCAGCAGCCATAGAACATCAAGAGGAGGAGCACAGTGAACAAGATGCGCTGAACGCAGGGACGGAAAACTGAAAACAAGAAAAGTCTGTGCAGTTCACACAGAGGTCACCTGCATGAAGTGTTTACCTGGAGGATCTGCTGCAGTCAGAGACACACAACTCAAACGAAGAGCTTCTTCTGTGCACTTTATTCTCACTGTTCAGCATTACATTCACATTAATGGGCTTTTTCTGTATGGTGTAATATGTATGGACTCAATGTGGTGTGAGAGTGTGCGCGGGCGTGTGAGAGTGTGTGTGGGCTCGTGAGAGTGTGCGCAAACTCTAAATTAAACTTTGACACCACAAAATTGCTGTGCAGCTCCTCGAGCTGAAACGGTTGATTACGCTCCTCTCATCAGCACACACACACACATTCCTTTGCCTAACCTATAAACATAAAAATACAAAGGTTACACTGGATTTTTAATAGACATGATATTAATGGACTAAAGTCTCAGAAGTGATATTTACAGACAGATATAAACAGATTCAGTGTAAAAGAAGACAGATATGGATAGAAAGAAAGGTAGAAGTTCCTCATGTAGTTACTGTTGTCACCAGCAGGGAACCCAAACAGCAAGAATCAATGTTCAACACCTACAGACATTTATTATTTTTATATTTTTCCCCTCTTTACATTAATGTGTTTTTATGATATTATAATAAATTATATATTTCCCAATCAGGCAGGTTGACATAATGGTGACATAACTCCTAAAAACATGGTTAAAGTTACCTCACATGCATGCAGGAAGTATATGTACTCTCCAGAATGTTAAAAGTGTTAAATGTGTGTGAATGAGTGAGTGCGCTTTAGTTATTAAACCATGATTAATACTTTGTTGACTTTCCTTAAGTGGCTTTAAAAGAAACACCTAGTCCAGGTACGGGGTGAGAGTGTTATTCTTCTGAACTGATCTCAGAACAGCATGAAGATGTGTTTCAGCAGGCCCTGCGCTCGAGCAGCCCGCTACTCCGATCATGTTTTAGTCTTTAATTCTGTTAACAGTAGTGAGAGAATTTCAGTATTTTTACCTGTGTGTTTCTGATATCCATCGTAACTGCAACAGGGTGTATTTTTGCATGTGTGTGTCCAAAGTGTGTAAATCGTACGGAGAGATGAAGGGGTCGGGGTGATCTTTGCTCTAAGTGCGTTTCACCTCTTATCACTGTTTTATCATCATGCAAAATTTAAGGAAGTACATTGTAACTGATTAATAAATAATGGATAAGCAGGTCTGTAAATGATTTTTAATCACTACTCAGTTTGAGGGAGTGTTAGAACAACACCAACACACAGTGCAGGAGTTTTTTTTTAATTTGTCACATACATGACCATACAGAGTGTGATATGCAGTGAAATGTTTGTGACTGTGACCTAAAAAAGAAAGATAGGGAGATTTTACTGCAGCAGGAAAAATTTGCTCTAAGAGAAATATAAATTTTATAATGTAAAAATCTGGAATTTAAAATTTTAAAAAACTTTTTGGCAGGTGTGGGGGAAAAAATCTGTGCTTTCAAAAATAGACAGATTTTTAAACAGACATTTATTTATATTGATTAACAAAATAGAAAGTAAGTGAACAGAAGAGAAATCCTAATGAGACCAGTATTTGGTGTACGCTGTACCTGCAGTACCCTTACACACTGAAGGAACTCAGCAGGCAGGATGTCTAGATATCAGAACTGGGCACAGAGGTTCTGTGTTGCAACTCTTATCACCATTTTATCATTGTGCAAAAAGAAATATATTATAATTGATTAATAAATAATGGATAAGCAGGTCTTTAAATGATTTTTAAACATTACTTAGAACAACACACACACACACACAGTATATATACACATGCACTTATATAGTACAGGAGTTTTATCCAAATTCAGTTTTTATTAGTCACATGCACAGTGTGATATGCAGTGAAATGCTTCTGTTACCAGATGGATAGAAAGACACAAAGATAAAATAATAGGAATATTTTAGAGAAATATATATTTTTTTATGTAAAAAGGTGTTCCTTGAGGCCAAACTGTGTCGCGTGACTATCTACACCTTTCCTCTATCCTCTGAAATGTTCGAGAAAATCTGCACAGTTCTATTTTATAACATATTTATTTATTATATATCTTATTACAAACTGAATTATCGAAACAAATAAATTGATCAAAGTGTCAGTCATTAAAATCATGTGTTTACTGTGATTCTGTGACGTTTACAGTTATTAATCCGAGCGGATGTTTAACGGTAAAGCCATTAGCCTGTTAGCCCTCAGTCAGAACTTTCCCGACGGTTCCATCCTCACCGCCCTGAGGGGTTAGCGCGCGCCTCAAGAGTTTACTGTTTATTCTCAAATTCTCTGTGTGTAAAACATTATAACTGTGGAAACTAACCTTTCCTTTATAACATGCTGATGAAGCGGTGTATGTATGTGTGTGTGTAAGTAACTCCGTGCTCACCCCCCCCACACACACTCAGATGGACCGCTCCGCTGTGAGGCGGAAGTGTGCGCTCGGGAACGCGGTGTGTGTGTGTGAGAGAGAGTGAGAGTAAGGAAGTTCAAGTTGTGTGTTAATAAACTCTGTAGTGTTGTAGTGTGTGTGAGTGAGTGTCGGTATGAGGCGGAGAGAGAAGCGGTTACTGCAGGTGGTGTTGCTGCTGATCGCCGCGCTGCTCTTCCTCCACAGCGGCGCCCTGAGGAGCACCGGAGACAACGGGGACACCGGGAACACACAGGTCAGAGCCACAGTGTGTGTGTGTATCTCTCTCTCTCTCTCTCTCTCTCTCTCCACGTCATCCTCTAACACACACCTGGCCGCTCGGTGTCTCTGATGTTCCTGATGTTTTACACCTGAGCAGTAAAGTTCTGATCACCGGCTTATCTGTGGCTCATTAAAAGATTATTATTATTATTATTATTATTATAACAGATAGATCCCGCCTGTGTGTTTTCATTATCTTCTTTGTACAGTTTATATTTACAGTATTTGACAGACACCCTGATCCTGAGTGACTCATTATTTAGTGTGTAGGACACACTGCACACACACACACACAGCACACTCATTACACACACTAACACACACTATACACACACACACTGCACACACTATACACACACACACACTGCACACTCACTATACATACACACTAACACACACACACTATGCACACACTATATACGTACACAGACACAGTGTACGCACTGCACACACATATACTATACACACACACACACACACACACACACACACACACACACAGTGATAGAGCAGTGTGATGGTTCCAGGCGGTGTAGATCTCAGCAGGGTGTCGGTAGTGGAGGCGAGGCTGAACCTGGACCTGCTGGTTCTGGTGTGACCGCTCCTGTGTCTGTGTACAGTTGTGTGTTTGGCGGACGCTCTTCTCCAGAGTGACTCACAGCACAGTGAAGTTTCCATCATGAGACGGATTGCACCACTACACTTCACTGAGTCGCTAACAACACGTACCTTCACTCACACTGATCGAACACTTTGCTTTGTTGTTGTTGTTGGTGGAGTGGTGTTGGGGTTAAACCCAAATACCACAGTAACACGGAGTATTTAGGTCTTTAGGTCTCGTCCTGCAGGGAGAGGAGGCCCTGTGAGAGGAGGCCCTTCACCATTTCTCTTTCAGTGTTTAATTAATTTACACTATAGACGTAGTGGAGCCTTTTTGGGTGTGACATCGAGACTGATGTGTGTGAGTGTGTGTGATAAGGGCAGGACGAGTTGCCTCCTCTAACGGAAAACACCTCAGCACACAATAGGTGTGTTATCTGGGAGTCGAGTCGAGTCAGCTGGACTTCTTTCCTGTTAGACTTGTTAGGTGACGAGAGGAAGAGGTGCAGAGAGGGTGGGCGGAGTCCTTGGGCGTGGCTTTGTTGGTGGACCTGTGATGAGCTCTTGATCCTCCTGACGACGGTTCTTGTAACAAGCGTTTTATCCTTGACCCTCTGAGATAGCAGTATGAGGAACTCAGACTCAAACCCTGTCTGGAAACAACATTGGTACCAGTGTGTGTGCATCAGAAGCACGATGGAGACGTGTGGACACGTACACACACACACACACACACACACACACACACACACACACCCACACACACACACACACGCTGTGTTCAGGCTGACATGAATGTTAACGATCAGAATGATTGCAGCAGTTTGGCGGGAACTGAACCCTTCTCCTGCATAAATATGCTCATTACTGTTTGTTGGTGTGTGTGTGTGTGTGTGTGTGTGTGTGTGTGTGTGTGTGTGTGTAGAGAGTACTCAGAAAACTGAAGCCTGAAGACAAAGTGGACAGTCAGAGGAGGAGAGACTGGCACAACTATGAAGCTATAAAGAGAGATGCAGCACGAACAGGTAACACACACACACACACACACACACACACACACAGACAGACAGACAGGTGGTCAGAAAGACACTGTTTCAGTTTAAAGCTTGAATGTGAGCTGTTGATGTTTGTGATGTAGGAGCGTCTCTGAGTGTAGTGTACAGTGTATATATAAAGTATTGAGTGTGTATGTGTTTTTCAGGAAGCGGAGAGCAGGGTAAAGCGTTCCCGCTGACCGACGCTGACCGAGTGGATCAAGCGTACCGAGAGAACGGCTTCAACATTTACGTCAGCGACAGAATCTCCCTCAACAGATCACTGCCCGACATCCGACACCCAAAGTGAGGGACACGCCCACTTTGCTGTGATACAACCCACCTCACTGTGTTATACACCCAATTTACTTTGAGACACATCTGCGTCATACTGGGACACGCCCACTTTACACTGAGACATTAACACACATGCGCACACACACACACACACACACACACACACACACACACTTAATTTACTGACTGTACAGTAATTAAAATTTATATCTATGTTTAATTTTTGCCCCAGAGCAGTGAGATTAATGTGTGTGCGTACGTGCGTGCGTGTGTGCGTGCGTGTGTGTGTAGCTGTAAACACAAGCTGTATTTGGAGAGCCTCCCCAACACCAGCATCATCATTCCGTTCCATAACGAGGGCTGGAGCTCGTTACTGCGCACCGTGCACAGCGTCCTGAACCGCTCACCCCCTCAGCTCATCCACGAGATCATCCTCGTAGACGACTTCAGCGACCGAGGTGCAAACACACACACACACACACACACACATACCCCTCTGTGACTGATGCATCTTAGAGTACCAAACCTCTCTGACCTTTGACCTGTGTGATGTCACGGGTCAGAGCACCTGAAGGCTCCTCTGGAGAAGTACATGGCACGGCTGCAGAAGGTGCGCGTGGTTCGAGCTCAGAAGCGTGAGGGTCTGATCAGGACCAGGCTGCTGGGGGCGTCGCTCGCTACGGGACAGGTCATCACCTTCCTCGACTCGCACTGTGAGGCTAACGTCAACTGGCTGCCCCCGCTGCTGGGTAACACACACACACACACACACACACACACACACACACAGTGTGAAATGAGACTGTAGTGTAGTGTGTGTGTGTGTGTAATTGACCCGGTCTTGCTGTGTGCAGACCGGATCGCTCAGAACCGTAAGACGATCGTGTGCCCGATGATTGACGTGATCGACCACGATAACTTCGGCTACGAGACTCAGGCAGGAGACGCCATGAGGGGAGCGTTCGACTGGGAGATGTTCTACAAGCGCATCCCCATCCCCCCCGCGCTGCAGAGCGCCGACCTTAGCCAGCCGTTCGAGTGAGAAACTCACACACACAAACCATAACAGACCACGCAACACACCTGCACATCACGTGGCAATACACACACACAGAGTGCTGGATTTTCTTTAAACTACTGAATCAGTGTTACAGTTTTCCTTTAGAAGTCACACTCTGTCACTGTGAACTCAACAAACAACACACTGATTATTCTCTGGAGCTTCACCATCACATGATCATGTCACCAGACAGACAGGAGGACAGATAGAAAGTCAAGTAGGCAGTTAGACTTACTAAACTGACAGGTGGACAGGCATTTGGGCAGACAGGTAGACTTATGGGTGTAAAGTTAAAACGGATAGGTGGACAGACGGCTGGACAGATGGGTGGATAGTATCACTACATCCCTCAGACCTCTACACGAAGCGCACTGTGATTTCCTGTGTGTTCTTAAAGGTGGGCGTGGCCTGCCGCTAAGTCCTAGTGTAAAGTGTTGAAGCTGCTGTGTTGCCATGTTGTCTGTCCCCCTGTGGTTGCCATGGCTGAACAGAGACGTGTTATGTTATATATCACAGAAACGTCATCACCACAACACACTCCTCGTGTCTGAAATCTATAATTCCCACAATGCATTGCAGTGAGGGTGTGTATCGGGAGCAGGACACACTGTGTGTGAGAGAGACACAGACACCTTATAACTGTCCAACCATGTTACTGTTATGATGTCATATTTTACGTGTGTGTGTTAGGTCTCCAGTGATGGCCGGTGGTCTGTTCGCAGTAGACAGGAAGTGGTTTTGGGAAATGGGAGGATATGATACAGGACTGGAGATCTGGGGGGGCGAGCAGTACGAGATTTCTTTTAAGGTACGCTACCGCTGATGCTAATAGTGTACAGTTTTTTTTTTTCACTTCCTGTTCCTGTGCTGATATTCCTGTCAGTTAGAATTTGTTTATACAACACTTTGAAATTAACAATACATCTGAGTAATATGTGTGTGTGTGTGCGTGTGTGTAGGTGTGGATGTGTGGAGGTCGTATGGAGGACATTCCCTGCTCTCGTGTCGGCCATATTTACAGGAAGTACGTCCCCTACAAAGTGCCTGGAGGAGTGAGTCTAGCAAGGGTGAGTGTATACGCTACATTTGGAACGTGTGTGTGTGTGTGTGTGTGTGTGTGTGTGTGTGTGTGTGTGTGTGTGTGTGTGTGGAATATTAATTAGCTTGGTGTTAATGAGCTCCATTGTGTTGAGCCTTTAGCAAATGAAGCTTCCAGCACGTTCTCTCTGAGTGAACACAGATAACTATAGAAGTATAATAGTGCCAAAATTCCTCAAAGCAAAATAGCAGGTTGAATTACATGAACTGAAAAAAACTTGTTGCAATAAAAATGTTTGAATTTTTTTGCATTGCAATTTGACTGAATTGAAAAATTCCTTGGAGCATTTATAGTGTTTGAAATTTTTGCCACTACAATTTATTATGGTCGCGTATTTCAAATGAAAATGTAATTCAAGCATTTAAAATTCAAAGCAAAAATATTCAAATTTTAAATAAAACCGAGCTGTGTGCAGTAACCTCATGGTAGAGGTAGTGAATGGGCACAGAAGCCTCGTCACCTCTGCTGAGTTCATAATCTAATAAATACGGTAAGCATCTATGAAGAGATTTAACACTGAGGATGAAGTCGCACTGGTTAGTGTCTCTCACCTGAGAATGACCTGCAGTGACCTTTCACACTCGAACCCCAAACCACCCCCCCGCCCCCTCTGTAGAACCTGAAGCGAGTGGCCGAGGTGTGGATGGACGAGTACGCGGAGTTTATTTATCAGCGGCGGCCGGACTATCGCCCCCTGTCTGTGGGAGATGTGAGTGCGCAGAAGGAACTCCGCCTCCGACTTGGCTGTAAGAGCTTCCGCTGGTTCATGACTGAGGTGGCCTGGGACTTGGAGCACTACTACCCTGCTGTGGAGCCCCCTGCTGGTGCATGGGGGGAGGTACATCCCACACACTATACACACTCGCACATACACTCACATACTCTCTCACACACACTCACAAACACAGTACACGCACACACTCACAAACACATTACACACATACACACACCACACACACTATACACACTCACACACACTCACAAACACATTACGCACATACACACACTCGTCACACACTCGCGCACACACATACACACCACACACTCTCACACACTCACAAACACATTACACACACAACCCCACACACTATACACACTCGCTCACACACACACCTCACCCACACACACACAAACCCCACAGACAACACACTATACACACGTCTGCATGTTGAGTGTGTGTGTGTGAAAGAGAATGTGTGTATAGTGTAGTGTGTAATGTGTTTGTGTGTGTGTGTGTGTGTGTGTGTGTGTGTGTGTGTTACAGCTGCGTAATGTTGGCAGTGGGCTGTGTGTGGAGACTAAACACTTGTCGTCCGGTTCTCCTCTCAGACTGGAGCGGTGTGTGAAAGGTCACGGGGACGTGCAGTGGAATCACGCACAGGTTACAGCTCCACTTCCTGTCCTCTTTATGTACACTTCCTGTAACAAGGCAGAATGATGAAGTGTGTGTGTGTGTGTGTGTGTGTGTGTACACTTCACTGTACATCATGCAGATGATATAACTTCACACTGTAATGTTAAATATTAACACACTCTAATGATAAAGTGTGTGTGTGTAGGTGTTTACATTTGGGTGGAGGGAGGACGTTAGGGTCGGAGATCCTCTACACACTAAGAAAGTGTGTTTCGACGCCGTTTCACACAGCAGCCCTGTCACACTGTACGACTGTCACGGCATGAAGGGCAATCAGCTGTGGAGATACAGGAAGGTACAACACACACACACACACACACACACACACACACGAAACACTAAAAGTTACTGTCCTCAATCCTTGTTCTGTGTGTGTGCGTGTGTGTGTAGGACCTCACCCTGTTCCATCCCGTCAGTAACAGCTGTATGGACAGCGACTTCGCGGGGAATCGTGTCTTCATGAGCTCATGTGACTCGACATCTCCGAGTCAGCAGTGGAGGTTCGAGAACGTCAACATCACGGTTCTGGAGCGGTTTAACAGGAACCTGCCTGCGCTGTGAGAACCTCAACCAACATCTGCAGGTGAACCAGCTGTGGGCAGGTTTGAAACGAGTTTAGGATGTGGATGGAGCTGACAAACTCTAGAAGGAGATTTATGGATATTTTATAACACCTGGATCTTCAGGAGAGTGGGTGTTGTGATGCGTAAACTTGCAAGCTGTTAAACCTGAAGCCGAACTAAGTGCCTTGCTGGGAATGTTAAAGCCTGTGTGTGCTGTGCAACGGAGCGAGTGGCCACTGCCCCCTGGATGGCCCCCTGGATGCCCCCCTTGAGCTCTTTTTCTAGTTTTGTATTTCGGGCATCAAAAATGAAAGGTGGGGGGGGGTGGGGGGGCATGATGAACGCACGCGGTGGGAGGAGCTTCGCCTCTACATACAGAAAAGATTTTTTTGGACATTACAGGTGAACACACTGCCATTAAAACTGGAACATAAATTTAATCTGCCATGTGACCAGCTGATGTACTGAGGTTTTTTTTTTTTTACTGCGTGTGTGAGAGTGTGTGAGAGGTCTGTAAAAGGTATGTAGTGATATGATCTGTAGCAATACGATGCTATTACAGCTGTGTGTGATGAGAACAGATCACATGACCTCATCACTAAATTTTATGCAGAATTACTCCGAGTCACGGACAGGATGATGAGACACTCCCCACACACACCCCACACACACCCCACACATCTTAAACACGCCCTACACTCACCCTACATACAGCCCCACACACACTCCACACACCCCATGCACACGCCCTAAACACACCCCATATGCCCTACACACGCCTTACACACACCCTAAACACACCCCACATGCCTTACTCACACCCTCCACATACTCCACACACCGTACACACACACTCCACACCAATTTGAGACAAATCCCTCAGGAGTGTAAATTTTTTAAGTTTCCTTTGGGATCAATGAATTATCTGTCTGTCACACTCTGGACCTATGGACCCTAATCTTGTCTCCTGTGGGTGTGGGTGGGTGTGGGTGGGTGTGGGTGGGTGTGGGTGGGTGTGTGTGTGAAGATGCATAATTGCACTTTCCTGCATATTTCATTTTTTCTTTACTTCTGTCTGTTATTAAGAGATTATTTGATTATATTTCTACTTTATTAATCACTGGATTTGTTCAGTTTAAATGAAACGAAAAAATTCTAAATTCTGTTATAGAATCAAGTTACAATTGATCACATGAGATGAAATGATTGTTTAATTCAGTCGCTGGACCCAAAGTGGGGTTTCGTCCCAGACGCTGTGACTCCGGTGCACTCGCTCTATGAATTTAATGAATGAACAGTTTGATAAAATTTTATTTTATGTATTTCTATTTTCTTGTCAGATTATTTTTAAAGCCAGCAGAAATGTGGGAGGAGCTCAACCAAGAGTGTGTAGTGAATCCCAGAGCAAACTGTATTTTTCTAACTTAAATGCAAATTTATTTCCATATTGAATTTAAAAAAATACTTAAAACATTTTAATAAAATAATTATACAATAAATCGTTTTTTTATCTGCCTCTGAATTGTGTCATTTTGTAAAGATAAATACTGGGTACTCGTGGCTCCGCCCACAGACAGTTCCTGACTACTGTCTGCTGCCTGTCGCTGTAGACGCGTCTCAGTCTAATCCACAGTTTCAGTAGCTGTTTTCGCTAACGCTACAGCATCTGTGACACGCTCACAGAATGATGTAAAAGTGAATGTGACACGCCTGCGACGGAGCCACTTGTGCAAACACACACACAGCCTCATATATGATATAAGATTTATATATATATATATATATATACGTATATACAGTATATAGATTAAAGCAGCAGTAGGTAGGTTCTGGTGGATGTAGTGGCCCCTGTGGTAGACAAATGTTACTGCATACAGCTGGAGAAAATAAAGAAAATTTATTGTGCCCTTAGTAAAGATGATAAATCTCAAAACATGATCACAAAAAATATCCTTAATATTATCATGGGTTTATTAATTAATCTACAGCCATGTGACCATAAGTTCGTGGTGCTAAAGTTTTGTTCGCACACTCTCTCCTATATGTTATCGTTTCTATAGTAACAGCTTATTCACAGGCACGTATAGCGAACACATGCCACATAGACTGATTAAATAACCATTGATGTGTGTTATGTTATTTTATATATGTATAAAATTTATATTACATACAATCTGTTAGATTTCAGGAAGGATTCTTCAGTGCCAGTGTTATTTGACTTACTAGCCCAAGGAATTGAGTGTTATAGCTGCTAAAATATAAGTGAAATCAGGAATTTGTTTCAGTAGAGTCCAATATTACAGGTTAGACAAAAGCTGACGTCATTATTGCGTTGTGCAGTTATGGGAAAATTATCAGCTTTAACATAAACATAACAAACTTCACATCACATTCAGTATTTTACTGTAACGCACTGTGTGTGTGTGTGTGTGTGTGTGTGTGTTTGTGTGTTACTCGATCGCCCCCTGGTGGTCACTCTAAATAAACTCGCGCCCTCATTCAAGGTTTGTCGAAATCTTTTTACTACAAGAAGAATCCCCTGAATCAGACGTGTTTGAGTGAGTGTATGACGGTGGTGTTTCAGTGGTGTTTAGTTTTAAACACTTTGAGTTCAGCTTCACCGCCACACTGTTCAGTTGACTTCCATTGTTTAGCTTCAATACGCTTAAAGATTCCTTAAGTTTTTTTCACACTGTGTGCAGCAGTAACAGCTTTAAAAGGACTCTACTCTTGGGCATAAATCTTGTAGTGTTTAATACAGTTTTTGTAATGTTTTAAGACACCGCATGTTAAGACAGTTTCTATGCTTTAAAGCTTTTCATAAACACGCAGCAGCGAGTAAAGAACCAGGAAGTGAGGCGGACTGGATGACAGATTCAACAACAAATCGAAACGCGAAGACTTTGCATAAGTTCCGCCTCCCGTTGAAACTGACCAATAGCACGGCACGGTGCGGAGTTCCGGTGGGATTACCGGAAGTGCTCGGCGGCATTGTACGAGCTTTTGCTGCGTGTGTGATGTTCCCTGAGTGCGCTCCGGGATTAGTATTATTTAAACATTACTCAATTCTCCCTGATGAGATAAACGGATTGGATAAACACGGGTTTGGAGGAGACTGGTCTGCACGGTGCTGTGTGAGGTGTGATGGAGTAAATGCGCCAGTTTGGGGCAGTGCTGTAGTTTCGGAGGAGTTTCCCCGCCGCTATGCTAAGCTAACATAAACATCACCTCAGCGCTGCAGCTCGCGACGCCATTTTCCCGCTTTAGACTCCTGATTAAACTCCAGTTTGGGCCGAGGACACCGGGGCTGCGGGCTGCTTTAGATTCAGGACATTGCCCGGGAGTGTGTGCGTGTGAGAGAGAGAGAGATTAGCGGAGCTGTGTAACTGACACAGAGTTACTCTGAGCCGGAAGCTAGTGTCGGTGTCTGTTTGAGTGTGTGTGTGTGTGATGATGAACGGGTTCAGCACGGAGGAGGAGAGCCCCGAGGGCCCGGGCCTGAACCCGCTCTTCCCGCAGAGCTGCTGCTGCCTGCTGGAGGGGGGGGAGCGCTGCGGCCGGGCCGCCGGAAACGCGTCATTCAGCAAGCGGATACAGAAGAGCATCTCTCAGAAAAAACTCAAACTGGACATCGACAAGAGTGTGAGTCTCTGTGTGTGTGTGAGAGAGAGTGAGTCTGTGTGTGTGTGTGAGAGAGAGTGAGTGAGTCTGTGTGTGTGAGAGAGAGTGAGTGAGTCTGTGTGTGTGAGAGAGAGAGAGCGGGAGTCTGTGTGTGAGAGAGAGAGAGAGTGTCTGTGTGAGAGAGAGAGAGAGTGTCTGTGTGTGTGTGAGAGAGAGAGAGAGAGTGTCTGTGTGAGAGAGAGAGAGAGTGTCTGTGTG
>QMIH01003441.1:10576-30143 GCA_003987875.1 Clarias batrachus | reverse complement strand
TGTATACAGTGTTAACTTTGTGTTTTGTGTGTGTACCTGCAGATCCAGGTGCTGCCTGCAGGGGGCGAGACAACTCTCTTCAAGCAGTTCTTCAGTAACTGGAAGGATAAGGACCAGACCACGGGCCCGACCAAAGCCTACACAATCGGCAAGATCGCCAAGGTGCCGCAGGTCCCCTTCGACGCCTCCACTCTGCACTCCAACCACGCCATGGCCGCGCAGCACAAGATGGTGGACGACGGCTCCGGGAAGGTCGAGGTAYGAAACACTTGCTAAAGCTAACTCCATTTCTATATCGTATGGAGAGGATAGTGGATAGAGACGTATGGAGCTGGTGTACCTGGGAAAGACCTAGGTACAGCGTGATTCTGAACGGACAGACAAAGAAAGAGAAGGAAGTTAAGGGTAAATGATGGAACGCAGGACTGAAAAAAAGGGATAAAATAAAGAAAGATGAATTAATTAATAAGTAATCATTAATTAATTAACAATGGAATGAAATATGACTAAGATTAATTAATAATGGGTGAATTAATAACTGAATGACGGAAAAAATATCGAATAAAGGGATGCAAGAAAGGAAGGATATAGGGATATAAGAAAGAATGAAGGAATGGATGCAGGGAAAAAATAAAGAATAAATGCATGGTATAAATAAATAAAGTTATAAATAAATAAATAATAGCAGTATGGAAGAAAGAAATTATGGATGGCTGTAAGACAAAAAAAGAAAGAAAACWTTTCAAAATCCAAATCCAATGTTTTTGTAAAATAAGAAAGAAGGAATAAAGAAAAAGGGGGGGAATAAAGAAAGAAGAAAAAAATTAGACAGACAGAACAGGACAACAGAAAATGATAGTGAAAGAGAGACATGAATAAATAAATAATCAAATAAATAAATAAAAATTGATGTGTGATGATGAAAGGAATGAATAGATGTGTGTGTGTTTATATAGATCTGGCGTGTAGAGGGCGGGGCTCGCGTCCCCGTGCCTCCCGCTTCGTACGGTCATTTCTACGGAGGCGACTGTTACATCATCCTGTACACCTATAAACAGGGCAGCCGAGAGCAGCACATCATCTACACCTGGTGAGTCGAGCCACGCCCACATACACCTCCTGACCAATCAGAGGTGGCGCATTCAGCATAATGGTGGTGAGATGCACGGTGTTGCTGATTTGGGTRTGCGACTGTGTTCCTCAGGCAGGGGTTGAAGTGCACTCAGGACGAGCTGGCCGGCTCGGCGTTCCTCACCGTGCAGCTGGACGACTCCATGGGCGGAGCTCCGGTCCAGGTGTGCCTCGTTTACCTTTCAGTGTGGAGATTTCAGCCATTTATTGATCTGAACACCAGGGGGCAGTGTCGGACAGTTTTTATAACTCTAAGAATGTATTAGAATGACTTGAGTTATTGATTTTAGCAGATTTATATCAAATAAATATGGCAAATTATTKCCTAAAGTAATTACGGAAAGTAATCAACTTTGGGGTAGACACCCATCTCGTACTGTCTTTAATTAATTTCCAGAAACAACACTTTTGCGGTTTTAATAATCTCCTACCGCAGTAGCCACGGCCTCGCCGCCCGGCATCACAAGGTTTTCTTTATTTCTTAAAGAAGAATAAATGAAATGGACTCGGCTCATGTTTCTGCGATGTGTCCTGTAYCCGCCGTTCAGGTGCGCGTCACTCAGGGTCAGGAGCCGCCTCACCTGATGAGCTTGTTCAAAGGGAAGCCCATGATCATCCACAGCGGRGGGACGTCGCGTACAGGGGGACAGACGCAGGCGGGAACCACGCGTCTCTTCCACATCCGCACCAGCACTGCTAAAGCCACCCGCGCCGTGGAGGTGAGTGGGCGGAGTCTCTCGAGTTTGAAGTCAATGGAACTGGATCCATATTTCAGCAATTTATAGTATTAATAAGACAGCAAATGCAAATAATGTTAATAACTTAGAAATGTAGTTAATACATTTTCTCTCTTTTTCTCTCACTCACCGACTAGGTGAAACCCTGCGCGTCCCACCTCAACTCCAACGACGCRTTCGTGCTGAAGTCTCCTGATTCGCTGTTCGTCTGGCGCGGCGTCGGCGCCAGCGAGGAGGAAGTGCAAGGTGCCAAACACGTCGTCAGCTTCCTGGGAGGGAAAACCACCGACGTAGCCGAGGGCAAAGAGCCAGGTCGGGATCAGCTCTGCATTTTTTACTTATATATAAAGTATAATTATAAATATACATGTCCGTTTTAATTAAGCTCGCAAAAGGATGATGCTAAATTCTGCATTCTGTAAATGATGGTTTRAGGAAAAGTTAATTTTTTCCAACGTAATCTTTACACACCGTGTCTGTAGGTGTAGCGTATGTGATCCCGACACAAAAACGAAAGAATATCCTCCGATTATTGAATTTTTGTCGACATTTGTTTGAAAATGTTTGAAAAATGTCACTACATGGAGCGAAAGTAAAACTCCACCTGCTACGCTGCAATAAGATTTAGAGTCTAAATTTGAGTCAAACGTTTTATTCAAATTTGGAGCAATACAGGAAAAAAACCGTGTAAGTCATGGTTATGTTTGTAGTGTCCTCGCACCGGTCTTTTTTTTTTTTTTTTGCTTTGTTTTTGCATGACCACATATTCCTTACAAACTTCTTAAAAATGATCTGCAGTAATCGCATATACGCTGCAGACGCYGTGGATAGAGAAAAGGTTCAAAAGCTTTTGTTTAAAGATGCCGCAGTATGAACTGGTTTTAATCCCCGACGTCTCCTCGTAGCCGGATTCTGGGCCGCTCTGGGAGGGAAGAAGGAATACCAGACCTCCAAAGCTCTGAAGAACGTGATCAAACCCCCTCGTCTGTTCGGCTGCTCCAACAGCAGCGGCTGTCTCAAGGTCAGACGGATAACTCGATAAGTTGACAAGATTTTCTTTTGATATCGAACGAGACATGCTGCAGTGTGTGAACGAATTCATCACTGATCTCGCGCTTCTTCTTCTCCTCCGCTCAGGTTGAGGAGGTTCCCGGWGACTTCACTCAGTCGGATTTGGCCACCGATGACGTCATGTTGCTGGACACCGGGGATCAGGTGAGGGAACACAACAAGAAAAAAATACAGCTAAAACACACGGCTGAGAAACGTATAATACAGTCGATTAAATACAGTGTGAACAGGATGAAGCATAAAGGCATCTAGTGTTTCGTAGTAAAAGTAGGGCTGCAAACGTTCAACTATCAGCTAAGAAAAGCGTGACGTTAAATGTTAACAAATCATAAGTAATGAATCAGAAACCTTCACGATCCAACATGTCAGTTTTGTGAGATTACAAATTAGTTAAGCGCAAAAAATTTAAACAAACATAATGAATGAATTATGATGAATAACATTGAAATGGCTGAACTTCTCTCCTTCCTAAAAGCCAAGGCAGCTAAAAATACATAAATGCAAGTGCGCCCTCTTGTGGTGAACACGTTAATAGCTACATAAGATAAACAAGTATTATCCCTCCATGCATTTTTAATTGATTAATCATTATCATCACTAGCAGTTTCTGAGTTATTAAGGAAAAGTTTTTTGGCCAGGTGAATTAAAAAGCTGGCAAAATTTTAAAAACTGCCGAGNGGGGGGGGGTATATGTGCAAAATGTGTTGGAGAAAAGTTATGGAGAAATATTATGAAAAACAAATATTTTTTGTTAATATATTTAAATCGGTTAAGTACTTAATACCGTTTAATCTATAATTGATAACTTATTAACATTCCTTATTAAAAAACATGTAGTTAAGTCCATGAGCTGATTAAATTCTGCATTCTGTAAATAATTCGTTGTTGTTTTATTTTTTCCAACTTTACACACTATGTCTTTTATCTGTAGCTCTTCCTGTGGGTGGGCAAAGACGCTAACGAAGTAGAAAAGACCGGCGCTCCAAAGATCGGTAAGACTTTATACACTGTGAATTATTTTTATTGTTGTTGTTACAGTTTTCATTTTTGTCATGAATATTTTCCTCACTTCAGCCAAAGACTACGTGGACTCGGACCCATCCGGCCGGCGTGGAATCCCCATCAACACCATTAAACAAGGAGCCGAGCCTCCCACTTTCACAGGCTGGTTCCAGGGCTGGGATGCTCAGATGTGGGATCATGATCCCATGCAGCAAATCAAGGCTCGCGTTTAACTCCTAATCATCCTCTAACTGCTGTTTGCACAGGCTCGATACACAAACAGCCTATTTTTGCATATTTTTCTTTTGCACTTTTCTGTTATTTCTTACATCCTTCATCCTCTTCTTAAGTGCCATAAGAGAAAGTGATGGACGGGTCAGCTGATGTTAACGACGTGTCCATGAAATCCAAAATGCTATTAATGAACCACACAAGATGTGGCAGAACCTTATAAAAGTTTGACAGTTTCACCGTTTCCCATGAAATAATACCAATAATAATAAGGAAATAATATTATTACATAGTAAGGATTAGCGATGTGATTGTAGTCATCCAGAACCTTCATGTCCAATCAAAGGCGTTTCAGTTCTGCCTTTAAAACAGAAATTCCTTCACTTATCAAGCTCACCGTCTAACATCAGCAACGTACATCAAATATGTTCAGGTGTCAGATGCTAGAACATGTGCCCTTAATAAATTTTGAACTATTTAGAGCGTGTGTTTACTTTTAAGCAGGGTGTGTCTTATTTTCAAACCTATTGGTTGGGGGGAAAAAAAATCTCCAATAATTCTTCAATTCTGGCATCCTGGCCCAAGTGCCAAAATAAAGACGTTTAAAAAAAAACAACAATGAAGTTTATTGTTTTTTAAAATTTTTTGTACCATTTAAGGCTTTACTTTACTTCTATTATACGAAACGATTAGTCACTGCAAATCCACTGCAACACACAGGGCCTGTGATTGGTCGACTCATGAAGTCCAATAAGTCACGTCTGAAAATGTTTTAGGATATTAAACAATAAATCAGACATGGAGCGTTTCCAGTCTCTGTATGTGTTCTGCCAGTACAGCCTTTGTCCTCCTTTGACCCACCTTCTGTTACATGAAGGGCAGCGGTGGCTCAAATTTTTTAGGCTCTGAGATACTGATGGGAAAGTCGACGGTTCGAGCCACAGCGCTGCCAACTGTGTCGAGCAACGTCATTAATGCAGACTTCTCCAGAGGGCGCTGTCTCCTGCCTGCCCTTGCGCTCTGTCTCTTACCTACAGTATACTGTATGTGAAAAAATCATTTGACTATGCTGTAATGTACATGTGACAAATAATTGGATCTATCTGAATTAGATTTTTACTGTTTAATGTTTCCGGCTTTAATAAATTTCTCCTGTTTTAACTCTGACTACTGACTAATCTTTTAGATCACTTCTAAAACATCACGTCTATGTTTACTTCCTGTTCATTATAGCAGCTATAAAGGTTTGTTCCCTTTCTTCTCTCTTTCTTGAAGATCAAATAAAATAAAACTGCAAAGTATAAACTGCTTTTTTTTAAAAAAATCACATTGACACTGGAGACTCCTTTCTTAAAGGTTCCATACTTTGCTCTTTTTAACAAGCTAACACGGGTCTCAGAGCTCGTCCAGGGTGTGTTAACGCTCCAGATATAAAAAATAATACATTCTGTCTCACCTAAAAATCCTTTTCATTCTTCTTACAAACTGTAAGCAGTTTAGTGTCTATGTACTGTACATGAGCTACTTCCCCAGACATGGCCACGTTATTGCCACGTAACGTTGCTGAGCCTAAAGCTGAGCTCTCTTTTCTTTGCTTGGTGTCGCCCAATAATTTCGTCCTTCTCAAAGACAACTTGTTTTTTTTTTTGTTTTTGGCCAGACTAAACGAATCTGTGAGTCCTTGAGATAAAAGTAGGCCAAATGCTGACATGTATCTCAAAACATCTCACAATTTATTTATAGCAGAAGTCTTTCACAAATCAAGGGATGAAATTCATTGTAGAATTTTTAAAATTTTTTTATTCAAATGCAGAAAGAACTTTTCAGATGATTTGAAAATCCCTAACAACATCATTGTGCAAATGAATATTACTACAGTGCTGTAAGTATCAGCACTAGATCAACATCTCATAGTTGCATGCTTCATGCTGCCTCTGCTTTAGCTCAGACGCTCAACTGGAGGAAGTCTCGTACCCTGGCCGTCTTCCAGCTGACTCACTCGCTTGCTCCTCGTCTGTTCTCCTGCCAGCTTAAAGCACCGCGTGAAAAATTCATAGTGCAGCATAATTTTAGCTACAGGAACCCAAGAGCCTCCGACTGACAGACTTAGCCTCGTTTTAGCTAAACACTCAATGCTTCATATTCAGGACGAACAAAAGTATAGGCACCCCTATCTATTTCACCTGCAGTCATGACTTTGGTTGTACTGCGTGAACATCAAAACACACAAGGTCTATTTCTATTGTCGCAGTGTAGTAAGTATAAGTATTCACCCCCTTGAACTATGCAGCTTGTGTGTGTGTGTGTGTGTGTGTGTGTATGTGTGTGTGTGTATACAGTATATATACCGTATGTGTGTGTAAAATATACGGTTTGAAAAGTATTTCATTGGTAAAGCATAAATTAAAGAAAACAGCATGAAAAATGGAAGGTTGCATAAATATTCGCCCCCCTGTCGTTTAACAGGATTAATCCAATTTCACGGTGTTAGATAACTTTCATATCATTTTTTAAAACATTATTACATTATTTATGTCTATATTTTTAGATGATTTGTTTCATATTTTACATTTTACACAATTTATATCTTTCCACATGATTTTTGTTTTGTTTTGCTTACACATCCCATATATAGTTTAAAAAAATAACATACAAAAAAAAAATATATTAATTTCCTTTATGCTCATGTTTATAGTGTGTGTGTGTGTGTGTGTGTGTAAGAGCAGCCAGGGCTCGTTCACCTGAGCTGTGTGATTTTGCTGTAAAGAGTGTGATCATGCAAATAGGTGCATGACGTCATTGGAGAGGTCGAGCCATTTTCTGCGCATGCGCAGAGATATATATATTTTTTCCCCAAGGGGGGGTTGGAGAAGGGGAGTTGGACTTGGAGAGGAGGATTGCAGTTGGATCTGGCAACCCAGGCCGGCTCAGCGGGGCTGCTGTGAGTCTCAGTGCGGATCTCGGTCCACCTGGATGCGGTCACTTCTCTGAGCTCTTCTTGAACTTTCTTTCTTTCTTTGCTCGGGTGAAGGCGCAGACATGGCCGGAGCGATCATCGAGAACATGAGCACCAAAAAGTTGGTGATCGTGGGAGTTGTTCTGCTGCTCTTCCAGGCTTTTTCCTTCATGGTCGGAGGGCTGCTCGGTGAGTACTCAGGAAACTCCGCAGACTCCCGGGCTCTCCTTTCTGGATTCCTTTTTTTTTTTTTATGTTTGAAGATTTTGTTACTATTTTTTTTGTTTGATGTTCTGTTTTTTTTTGTTTTTTGCGCGCGCGTCAACGCTCTTTTGATTGATCTCTGTCCCAGTGCTGTTACTTTGTTGCTGCTTTGAGGAAGTGGATCTGAAACTGCAAACTCGATTAATCTTGGATCTTGGAAATTGTTTACATTTTTTTATATATATATATATAAAAGTTGTGTTGTGTTTCATAATTAAAACAAAAGTCTTGAAACATACCCAGACTTTGTACAGCTTGTAGAACTTTCTAGAACAATAGCACTAATAAATCACAGCATGCAGAAACCTCATCCCCAAATCTCTTTAACATCTCCTTACATGCAGTGATTTCACCTCCTAAACTTCAAAGTGTGTGTGTGAGATCTCTGGAGGACAAAAGCTTCTTCTTCCTCCTCCTCCTCCTCTTCCTCTTCTCCCTTGTTGCCCTCCAGGCGTCTCACCTTCTCTCAGATCTTCTGAATCATCTGCCTTTTGTCATTCGGTGTGTTTTCCACCCCACTCAGACACCCTGCTCCTCAACCCCCCCCCCCCCCCCCCCCCGCCCCCCACCAGGTCCTCGGATATAAGAACCTGGATGGACGTGGAAGTATTTCTGGAATGTGTTATTGCCTGTGCTTGCCTTCTTTCTTTTAACTTTGTTGTCTTTTGTAGTTCAAGTATAAGGAGGAAGTAGGCCCTGAGTGTGAGTGTGTGTGTGCACCGCACAGGCAGAGCTTGAGAAATTAGCTTGTTTGCCTGCGATTGATTTAATGAAGCCCGGATTCCTTTGTGTGTGCTCGATGGCCGGTGGCAGCAGGGGTAATTGGCTAGAAAGGCTCGCTGCTTCTCTTGTTATTGGGCAACTTCAGCACTGCGTGAGGTCACTCGGTCCAGAGCAGTCCATTATCTCAGCTCCTTCAGAGTGGAGATTTGTAGAGTCTTTCCTCATCAACTTTATGGAGCTGTCTGGTGGTGATTATGTTTGGCTTTGTGGGATTAAATCGGAGACTTTTTAAACACGCCACAGTGTAAGCGATATGAACGAAATATCATCTCACGATACAAGATAATTATGATCATTCTTAATAACGTTCCTGCATGAGTGGCCTGTTCATCGCCATTTTCCACCCACAGTCCAAAAACATGCAGAATAATTCCCTGTAGTGTGTGTGTCCTGTAATTGGCTCCTTGTCCAGGGTGTACCCCATCTAGTGCCCTGAGTCCCCTAGGATACACTCCCCTAGTCTTCCCCCGACCCTGAACAGGAGTAGTGGTTGAGTGAGTGAGTGAGTCATGCTGATACTTTAAAGTGTCCTCCATATTGTTTAATCAGTTACTGGTTCCTATGAGAAGACTGCTGCTGTCTTGGGATTTAACTCCGAACCCAAATCGAAGGAAATGTCCTTGTCCCTCTCTGGGAGCTGTTGAATGTTCTAGAAGGTTTCCCCTGAGTCACTCTGGCGTTGTGCCTCTGAGGCACATAAACGGGTTCCGATTATTTTCCGCTTCCTGTCGTTTTATGGACCTCAGGTGTCGCCGGTAATCCAGGAAGCGTTCCAGCTGCTATTTCAGACTCTTCCGAACGCTTCAGGAAAGGCCRGTCTGATTTATCACGCTAATCACCACATTCCTTTGGGGATCAGTTCTAATCCCTGTTTTCCCAAAAACTAGTGCTAGTCCATGTGGGATTTGGTCAAACTTGGGACCCCTAAACACAACAGTGTGGATTTGAACGCGAGTTAATCCTATCATGCTCAAATCCACACTGTTGTGATTCGAGCCGTAAGTTATTAGCTTGGATTCCATTCACGTGTTTCAGTTTTAAAAATAACTTCAATTTTTTTTTAAACCTTTTTAATAAGCATCCTTTTCTTAATCTAAACATTTTATCTATCTTTTTCTTTCAATCTCCAGCTCCTAGTCCAACCACCGCCATCCACTACTTGGCCACCAAGTGTGTGGACACCCAGAAGGGGCACCATCAGGGCCGCAAGTGGTTCATGCCCTGGGGTCCGAACCAGTGCGACAAGGTTCGAGACTTTAGCGAGGCCATGGCCAAGAGGATTGAAGCCAACAACATCGTGTTCTCCGTTCATATCCCTCTGCCCAATAAGGAGATGAGTCCCTGGTTCCAGTTCATGCTCGTCATCCTGCAGTTCGACATTGCCTTCATGATGCACAACCAGATCGGTGAGTCAGCCGAGTTTAACGTTCGATCCGATGATGTAGAACGATCCGGAAGGCCGAAAAAGAATAGTAGGAATGTGCTGTGTTGATCATAACTTCCATTCGCTGATCATTGTTCTCATATAAAATTGTTTATACAGTAAATGTTCACAATCGCACGGTTCACTTGTGGTTTTGGACTGCAGGTGGTTTAAAAAGTGTAATTATCTTTTTCATTTTCGGTTTTCCATGTTTTTTTTGTTGTTTTTTTTAAAAACATTTCAGACTTACCTACAAAGAAGCACAGCTGTCTCCAGAGGCTTAGTTGTAATAAATCAGATGTGAAAAAACAAATTCTGATCCTGAAGACTGCCTTCTTAGTGTTCCAGCGATCACATACAGGGTGAAGTCTTGCAGGGATTTCTCGAGTATAGGACGGTCCTATGGGTTGTGTGTAATCCTACAAGATGGATTTCTTAATCCTTTGGTTTTGTCGTATGTACGAGGGGCGTTCAAGTCAAAACAGGACTTTTTATTGCGCAGAATAACACAACACCGTTCCAAAAGTAAAAACTCCCTTTATTTCTCTATATAATCTCCTGCTACACTAATGCGATTGGCCCAGTGTTTCACTAGTGCTTGGGCACCATCAACAATTAAAGTATTCTCAGTACACAGGAGCCATGATTGGACTGCCTCCTTTATTCATACCTTTTATATCAGGACCGTACGGGCGATGTGRCAGTAACTCCCAGCCGAGTTCCTGTGATGTGCAGGTGGTGTTGGTGAATGATTGCGCGTGCAGTTCACACAGACTGATGCGTCGCTTCCACATGATGGTGACTGTGCCACATTGGTAAAACTGCTGATCGATTGTTACAAAGCATGGTTTTCCATGCTTCATCATGCCTGATGTCACGTTCAAGAGCTCTGTTAATAGTTTTAAAAGGGTTTCTTCTGGCATTTTCAACATTCACATTCATTTACATTCATATTATAGATTAAGCTGAGATCTACATTCAACATTGCAGTGAAGGTAGAGCCAGTAAATTTGTTACTTTTATGCCATTCATTGTCATGAATTTAAAAAAGAAATCTATGCTTTATTAAGGATTCCAACAACACTTGCAGAAAACATGCCTTACTGCGTCTTAAACCACATTAAAAATGGTTACTTAGAAAGTCCACAAATGGTGGATTTCCTTATCATGATCATTGGAGCTCGAGTGCAACTAAAAGATGTCTAGGGGTATATTATAAGTATATTTATATATATATTTTTTTAGATGGAAAATCACGCTGGTATTTGAAACTTAATAATATTGTGACTTTACGATCTTGCCTTGTTGAGAACTTTTAAGTCGCATTGTGTATGATATGAGCAAAGTAATTGTTCAGGGTGTTTCAGTGAAGCCTCAATTGCTACGACTCGTTTTTCATTTTCCTGAAGCAGATTGAGTTTCTCGCATGCTGAGAGAGGCTTAACAATGATGGATGAACCTCTGTTGACTGGGATGTGCTGGTGGCTTAGGGCTCCCTGCTAGGGCTTTACACACACATTCACACACACGTTACACAAACAATGCCAAATACTGTGGTTCCTCCATCTGGTTAAATTGTGACTCCATGTCTTTGTTCGTCGTCCTCATGTATTAAATGTTGGGCAGGACTTTTGGTTTGTTTGTTTGTTTTTTTTTGTAAAAATTTTGTTTCAGTTCAACGAGTTTAAGGAATTCAGCGTTACTTAAAAAAAAAAAAAAAAAAACCCACTGAGATGCTGGTGGTGTTTCATTTCACTAACTGTGATACTGTAGCCATGTGAGCTGTGTGAGCCCTCCAGCCTGAGTGAGTGTGAAAGGAGGGATTAACAGGATAATACGGCAGATTAATGAAGAGTTTTTGTTGGACTGAAGCACTCTGGGAAAAGGAGTAGCGCTTTTCTTCCTCCTTTATAACCTTTGCAGCCTGTGGAGGAAACTGAACTCTGTTCGAAATACAGCGGTACTTCGGCATGTGAACTTCCAGAGGCGAGTATTACTGTATGTCGTATTATGAAACGCATTTTCCCATAGGAAATGATGTTAATGCAGATAATCCGTTCCAGCCGCCCAAAATATTACCAATGTTACTGATTTCCAATTTATATCTTTCATATAAACACAATCAAAATTTTATTTAAGTCTATTTCCGTAGACTGTTGGAGCTTTATTTCACTAGCCAAACTTGGTTAGCTATTAAAATCTGCTAAAAATTCATATAGTTGATTTAGCTTAGCTAATTAGTGTACTAAATGTTAATTAATATGCTACATCCTTTTCACACAGATTTTTGTGTGTATAAGCTAGCGTAGCTAAACAGACATGAAAACATATAGGTAGTTTTTGAGTAAATCTGTATAAATTGTCAAACCAACTGTTTGCTTCAGTGACACCATTTGGATAAAAAAAAAGATAAATAAAAAAAAAGTCAAAGTGAATTAAAAGTTGCTGAGGAAGAAAGTGATTGAGCATCAGGTGAGCAGGTTGCACAAACCTCTCGGAGACACTAACAACCTAAAGATTTCTGAGGCAACATGACTCTGATAAGTGTGGTTAGCATGATGCTAATCTGCTGGATGGATGTTTTTTTTTTTTTTTTTTTTGCTAGTTAGCTTCTCTAGCCTCTTTAGTTGCAGCACAAAACTAAATAAGAATGTTAAAATGGATGAATTTGCTTTGAATTTGCCTGGTTATATTTTTGGTCCAATTTAAATAAGAGTGATATGTTTGATAAAATTACAAAAAGACGTCCCTTACAAAATTATGTTTGCGGCAAGCTTTCAGCAAACTTGTGGTAAAGAAATTAGCACACACAATTGGCGATTTTTACTTTTGCCAATTCCATTTTTTCTAATAGTTTCTGATTTCAAAWAATTTTYCCCCTGAATTTAGTCAAATAAACAGCAAATCTAAAATGGGAATCATTAAGGCCAAGTTGCACATTCGTTAAAATTTTTTTTTTGGTAAGATTTGTATTTTATTTATTTAAAATACAGGGCCTATTTAAGTCACTATTAAAAATAGTGAACCAAAAATAAAGGAAATAATATGATTTTAAAAGGACACTCACAGTAACTGTTAAAAAATAGTAAAGCAACATTTAAAAAGCTAACCTGTATGACATTTTACCACAGTRGTTTGGTGGTGTGTAGTACCATCGCATTTTTGACAATAGCATGGTAGATATTTGCTGATATAGAACATGGTCTGGTCCTATGATGTGGTATACTACAGGCAATATTTTATTAGACATCTTCTCTTTCTTTCTTGTCTTTTACTTTTTTTTGTATTCCTTTTATTGAATGTATTATTTTACATGATTGGAGCAAAAAAAATATTAAATTTTTTTAACAGGGTTCTGAATGTATACTATATATATWTKTTSTTGTTCTTCTCATGGTGAAAGATCATTAGTGTGTCTTTGTGTTTCAGTAGAAGAGTGTGTGTAGTGAGATCAGAATTTAGGTCAGTGGCCTGTAGATTACAGATCGTCGTTAGTAGCGGGTTTATATCTCGCGCTGAGACTCTGCATCATCGTCTTCCTGAAAGTTCCTCCTCGCCAGATGTTGATGTTTACCGCGGTATTGGCGAGAAAACGTTTGATTGTTTGCCAGCCCGGTTCCTCTGTGATTCAGGGTCTCTGATAGCAAGCTCAATCAGGAAAAGACTTCTTTCCTGATTAGGCTGCATGTCGGGGCTGATTTGGCTCTGCTAATGAAGAGGAAGTGAACAAATATTTTATAGTCACAATGTCTTAGATGTGAGGTTAATTTCTGGGGGAAATCTAATGGCTGGAATCGCTTCAAGGCCTGCTGTTAAAGGAGAATGTTCAACAATGRAGTGGAGCTACTGGTGCCACCCTGAATCTGATTATTGCTTTTATTCATTTTTAACAACTGCAATCTGCCAGCGGTTACAAATCTTTATATATTGGAATTTTTTTTTGTGTTTATAGTTACATTTAATGATGTGGAACTTTTGCAAAACTTTTGTTCTCTATTGCGTTATATCGCCTATATACACCACCTCTCTCAACCAGCATCACTTTATTCTTTCTTCTCTTAATAACATGAAACAAAAACCTAAAGACGGTGATGAGACTCTTGAACGGTGCAAACGTTTTAAAGAAGGCCGTACGTCTACGAGGCGGCTCGGAGCCCACTGCAGGTGTTCCTGTGAGCCTCATCCTTTAAAATCGAAAGAGAGACGAATCTGTYTGTGTGAACTGTACACACAATCATTCACCACTTGTACGTTCCTAAAGGAGTTCCTGGGAGGCCAGTGTTTCAGACGTGAATCAGACAGGTAGTCCGATCATGGCTCCGGCGTACTTTTACCTATGATGTTTTCCAAGCACTTAATGATGTCGCATGTAAATGATGTACTCACTTTAGGATCAGTCTCGGTGTAAAGTTTAAACAAAAATTTTTTTGTTCATTTTGAATTTTCTAAACTGATGATGTGCAATAAATTTGTTTYTGTTTAGTGAAGTAGCTGTGAGTAATTCTTGGAAATTAACATGATTTTAGGGTTATTGTACAAACCGTTATCGTTCAGCCTTTCTGATTTCACAAATTATTAGATTTCTTAAAAAAACAAGGAAACAAGGGATTATCACTTTGAATAAATTCTAACTATTCAAAATTTTTGCCTTTTGTGTAAAAGTGATGTGTGCTTTCCAGTCTGTCTGTGTGTTTGACTTCTTTTTTTTTTTTTTTAAACAGTGTCATCAGTTTGCTCTTGTTTAGTCTTCAGCAGAGTGATGTTTAACGTAATTGCACAACTGATTCATGATGGGAGTTTCTATTTAAAAAAAAAAAAGTCTATCTTGAGGTGCTCATATGACCCTGACCCACCTCGGTGGTGTAATAAAGCGTTGTCGTTGTGCCCGGAATGCCCCCCCGCCTGGTACGGCTCCAGCAATAACACAGCTGTTGAAAGAGATTAGTAGCCCGGGTGATGGGCACTGTGATGGCGAAGAATGTTTGTGTGCTAAGCTGACATTCGAGGGGTAGGGGTGTGTGTGTGTGAGCGAGCGAGAGAGTGTTGGCTGATGTGTACTGCCAAAAGAGTTTGTGAGAGACGGCATTTGCTAATAACGCTCTCACCCACTTTCACTCGGCAGTCGAGCTTCAGCTTCCTAATCTATCTTTGATCTCTGATATTTTTTTTATTACACACTTACACTGCATAAAGCTGAACTCCGAGTCTGTGTAATTGTCCTATGAGATTCTAAATGCCTACAATGCCTACAAATATGCATTTATTGCTTGATATGGTAAAGATTTCTGTAAGGAGATGTTTATTTAACGCCTATGAAAGGAGTCTCAAGTGTCGGAGGTTTAACATCTTAAGTCAGGTTTTAATTTTAGGTTTTCAGAGACGGGGAAAGTCTTCAAGACAGATTAGTTTATACATTGAGGTTTCTGAGTGATGTGGATATTAAAAGTAGTTATAATTGGAGCAAAAGTATGCCATATTGTTTTATAATAAATGGACAAAATCCTGGACGATTGCTGTGGCGTGTCGTCAGTAAAACGCCTCCAAGCATTCTCTGGTAGGAAAATAATCAACTTTAAGATTGTCAAGGTGAGGGTTACATTCTCATCACTCCACCCTCTTGTTGATTATTTTCATATAACACATAGCAGACATAGATTGCAATGTTTGTCATATTTCATAAGATTTGCAAAGCGTTGTAGCAAATCTGCGATAGTTGATGACAGAGCCTCGTGATGGAAGTCCATGAGTGCCGGGGAAACCGCAGTGACCGTAACAAACTGCTAGCTTTTTATGGATGTCTTTTGTTTTGCTACGGAATGCAGTTGTTTACTGTTGTGGTTTGCCCAAAATGTGTAAGTTCAAAACAATGAGTAAAATAAAAGAATGCTTTCTTGCATGCAGATTATTTGGTTACAGACCACCGTCTGTGCCCGAGGAAAATGATTTACCAGGATGAGTAAAAGTGTTGAGTGAATAGCATTTATCTCGTTCTGCGTTTATTGTATTAAGCAGGTTGGATCTATGAACATTAAATCACAGCTATTGTCTCAGTATTTAAAACTGGTCACACCGGCAATTAAAGAGGTCATTAAAGCAATTAAACTAAAAAAAAAATAGTAAAAAACTACTTGTCTATGGGCTGCAACTAACCATTGTTTTGATTATCGGTTAGTTGGGCGATTTATATTTTCGATTCATCGGATAAAAAATAAACGCTTCTTTAATTTAATGTTTTGCTTATAACTGTATAAAACTATAATCAGGGTATTAGTTATGTATAAAACTAAACTTAAAAAAATGCAAAATCCACATATAGAGTTTATGACCTTTAATTTTGACATTTTAAACCTTAAATTAGAGACAAGGTTTGTTTTTGAACAGTAAAACTCCTCTAAATATCCAAAATATAAATAAATAAAATTGATGTTGAATGAATTATTATTGTTGTGGAGTGCATGGGGGATTTCTTTTTTTGAATGAACTCACTTGTGCTGACTTGTCTCTTTCTAAAAATAAATAAATAGCAGCAGTTAAGTATGCCAAATACAGTTTTTTTTTTTTTTCAATAATTGCAGATATTGCCAGCTGATAGAGAAGGAACAGCCAATCAGAAGTCGTGTGTGGAAGTCTGTGATTGGCTGGTTTTGTGGCAGTTTTGTAACACTGGACAAAGTTGAGCGAGCGTAAAGGCAGTCAAGCGCGTGCGAGCAGGGGAGACATTGCACGCGCAGAATCGAGCTGTTGAGCGCGCAGACCCTGCACGCGCATAGAGTGCTTTGGCTGCTTTCAAAATGTCGAACCGCGCGCTCAGAATTGTGGCAGGACTATAACGCCATAGGCGCGCGCTTTTTTCCCCGCAGACGCTTCTGTAACATCCATTGCGCGAGCGGCTGTGTATTGTGGTCGCGCGCCTCAGTAACGTGAGCAGTCCAACTAATCGATAACGGCATAACGAATTTCATATCGATTTTATCGATTAGTTGTTGCAACCCTAATATATATATATAATTATTCCCTCTGGTTTGGTACTACAGAAGGGGAAAAAAACCTCCCTGTGTTATTGTAAAAGAACATGAATGTTTCTTTGAACAAAGTGCAAGAGTGTGAACTAAGAAGTATGTGACATCTCGGTGTATAGACCGGCGTATATGGAAATAAAAGAGCTGTTTCTGCTTATGGAATGATGTTGGGTAGACGGACAGGATCTGTAATGAATGGCTTCTTTCACTGCTCGCTCCTTGACCTCGTGTCTCAGCTGCACATCGTTCATCAGAGTTTCATTTTAATGGCCAGATATTAGCCAGTATGCTAACTTTGATCTTCGTAATTCACAACAATTACACTCCGTTACATCTGTGTAGTTTGAGCAAATGTTCTTTGAGCTAATATTCAAACACAGCAGCGTGGCTTTCTTTGATGATGAGAATTTTAAAGCTAGACACGTATAATGGTAGTGACTAGCAAAATAATGATCGTTTCCGCTCTCCTTACATATGCTAAATGTAGCAGCTCGCAAGTAAAACCAAGTGCTTTAAAAGGCTTTAGGTGCTCTTGTCTATTAAAAAAAAACATACTGTTAGCTTATGAAATAAGAAAAGTTACAATATGTTTTCGTTCTTCGAAGTTGATTATCTTTCGAATTATATTCTGCTTTATGTTGTTGTTGAACTTTTGGCTGCTCCCTCATCGAGGGGTCGCCAAAGGGGGTCATCCGATCCACACAAAACTTGGCACAACAGTCCCGTTTTATCCGGGCTTGGGACCAGCGCTGCATCCAGTGGCTGAGGTTTGGGCATTGGCTGGGAATCGAACCCGGGCCTTGTGCATGGCAGGCGAGAAACCTACCACTGAGCCACCAATGCCCATTTGTCTGCTTTATAGATGGATAACATAATGCATATAATAAAAAACGTAATGTTTCCCGTTAGGGATTTAATGCTGGCTAAGGAAAGGAGGAGTTAAAGGAGGAGTCAGAAATTCTGAAGGAGCAATAAAAGCAGGAGGGTTRTTAGTTTGACTATGATCTTTCTCCGGTATCGCTGACTTCTCCTTCAAATCTCACCAGGATCCGCAACCATGAGAGTCTAAAAAACAAAGAGCAGAAGTATGGATGAAAATATAAATATCTCTARTAAATTAATCATTAAGCTGAAAAGTGTGTTTGTGTGTGAGTAGTGGATGGAGCCTTCGTCACCATAGACGTCAGCCTGGCCTACAGAGACAACACAGTGAGCGAGTGGACGGAGATGGCGCACTCTGTGGAGCAACGCAAACTCAGCTGTAACTTCACAACAGACAAAGTAAACACACAGAGCTGATTTAGTATCACGCTCGAGCCAACACGTCTCGCATTTTAGTCACGCTCTCGCAGAGAGGACCGTCTCATTACCTGATCGTTCCTTCTCCAGATTATAGAGAACGAGGGTCGCCACTACGAATGTGACCTTTTGCCCTTCATGGAGGTCGGGACCGTGTCGCACAAATACTACCTGGTAAACATCAGGCTGCCGGTGTACGAGCGCAAGAAGGTGAACTTGGGAATCGGTGAGATCAAAGACATCCGCCTGGTGGTGAGGATACGATGCATTACGTCACCTTTGTCCTTATTTATTTCCTTCTGTAAACATCTGAGATTGATTCTATACCATTTCTATATTTTTCTTCAAGGGAATCCATCAGAACGGTGGCTTCACCAAGGTCTGGTTTGCCATGAAGACCTTCCTCACTCCCAGCATAGTCATCATCATGATTTGGTACTGGAGAAGGATTACCTTGATGACGAGGCCGCCGGTCCTGCTGGAGAAGTAAGACGCATGCATCCATATCTCTAYATCAGTACCCGAATCCTCAACATCCCACCCTCAGTACACCTCTTTCTCATTCCCATCCCCGTTACTCTAACCTGGTGTTTCCAAGTCATTAGCCCATCTTTAATTTCCCCTAACCCTACCATGGGCACCTGGTGCTTTGAGGCTTTATTTATTTATTTATTTATTTATTTATTTATTTTTACAATTCCATGCACCAAAATGTAAGGATCTTTTCTTTCCATACATATACTGTATATCTTCATTTGTAAACAATTATTTTAATGACCTTTCATTTACATTTTCCTTTAATTGTATTCATTTGTTAATTTTGATTATTTATTGCAATATTTATTTATTTATTGTTTAGAACAAACCCACACCAGCGATCACTCTGTGTGGAAATAAAACACTACAGCGAACTTGTCTCATAGATAATAGTCTCATAGACTTGTCTCATAGACGTATATCAATCATATAATTGAGAGTAATAAGAATAATGTGTCGCTTGGTAATAAATAAACGCAATGGGTGAGAAGTAGCTGTTCTATAAAAGAAAAAAGAAAAAAAAACACTTCCGGATAATCACCTTTGTGGTGTTGACCCCTAAGAGTGCGACACAGAGCGCTGTACGCTTTGCTTTTATGTTTGCACTTCTTCCTCTCCACTCGTCGTCCTCGCGCCGCTCCAACACCTTCATATCAGGCCTGTCTGCCTGTCTGTCTGCCTGTCTGCCTGTCTGCCTGTCTGTCTGTCTGTCTGCCTGTCTGTCTGCCTGTCTGCCTGTCTGTCTGCCTGTCTGTCTGTCTGCCTGTCTGTCTGCCTGTCTGTCTGCCTGTCTGTCTGTCTGCTGTTCCGACTTGCCTTGGCCGCCCCGGGAGACATGAAGCTCTCAGGCAGTCAGAGCGAGATGGGCTTTTCGTGTTGTTAAAGCTCGAGCAGGCGGGATCCCAGGCTTTTCCTCTGGGGTTCGGGATGGAAGGCAAAGAGAAGCTTGAGGAAGCGTGATGTCGGCTCTCTGCTGGATTTCTTATTGTGGGAACGGAGCCAAAATCAAGTCTGAACAGAGAATTTATATTTAAGGTTTTAATTTAGGTCGTGTGTGTGTGTGTCTGTGTGTATGTGTCTGTGTGTATGTGTCTGTGTGTATGTGTCTGTGTGT
>QMIH01003440.1:13981-35501 GCA_003987875.1 Clarias batrachus | reverse complement strand
AATTAAATTAGAATTCAATGTGAATGTGACTTTCTTTACTTAAGGGAAAAATATTTATTAAGCTATATTTTAAAATATACTTTTTTCAGGCTCCTGAGTATTTTTTAACAGGGTTGCGCSAAGCAGAGCACACAAAGCACACAACAAATAAAATATCAAGTGTACTTTTGATGTTTGAACTGGACAAATCAAACTATTTACAGTTTATTACTTGTTTTTCTTTAATATATAACATAAAATGATAAAATAAAGGTTAAATTTTTTAATGTTCTGGTGCCTAAATTGTTCTCTAATTCTGGAATGTCTCACTTGTTATTAAGGCTAATGAGAAAAAAAGCCTTCAAATTGCTGAGGATAAATACATGTATAAGACTTTGTCAGGGTTAACCCCTAGAGGGCGCCTTGCGCCCAGAGACTCCTTGTGTTTTTTGTTGTGGTTTTTTTGTTTAAAATAAAACTTAATTTCCCATGATCCACCTCGGTCAGGTGATGGGAACACTCACCTGAACCAAGGTAACTGATGAGTTTTATTAAGTTCTGTTTCCGTTGTCTTGCAACTGTTGAATTAAACGTGTGACATGCTTGTTAGTTTGGTTTGGTTTGGTTTCACACCAGTCTAGTTCAGCTCGTTGTTTTGTTTTGTCTTTTTTTAAGAGACTCCTGTTTGGTTTGTTTTCATGTAAAGTATGTTTGTTTGTCTTATTTCTTTATTATTAAAAACCATCTTAAACGTCTTCACCTCTGCACCTATGCCTTGCCTACACCACCTATACAAATGTGACAGACTTTGGAAGAATGTAAAAGGTCATCTGGTCTGAACAATCTAGGTTCCTGAAAGGTTCCAGAGGAATTTGTGTATAAGTGTAAGAAGGGAAGCACATGCACCCATCATGCATAGTGCCCACTGTACAAGCCTTTGGACGCAGGTGTTATTATCTGGGGTTGGACAGGTCTAGAATCAGCAATGTCCTGTGGCAATTAAATGAAGTCAGTTGACTATATAAATGAGTGACTTTCATCCATTAACAGTTTTTGGGACGTGCTACAGTATTTTGATGCTGCTGTCATCTATATAAGATTTACAGCCGTAGTCAAAATTTTGAGACTTWCACAAATATTAATTTTCACAAAGTCTCCTGCTTTAGCATTTTTAGATCTTTTTGCCAGATTTATACTATTTATACTATGCTGAAGTATAATTACAAACATTTCATAAGTTGCAATGGCTGTTATTGACAATTACATTAAGTTTATGCAAAGAGTCACAATTTGCAGTGTTGACTCTTCTTTTTCAAGACCTCTGTGCTACGATCAGTCCTGTGTCATGTCAGCAGTAAGGCATTCTGTGACCATTCATGTATGGAGTTGCTTCTCAGCCGAGGGAGTGGCTTCTTTTGTAAGAACACAGCCATGAATAAAGAATGGTCCTTAGAGGGCAACTTCTCCCAACCATCCAAGAACAGTTTGGTGACGAACAATGCCTTTTCCACCATGATGAGAAAAAGCACCTTTGTGATAACTAATTGGATCATTTTGGGTCCATAGCCAGGAAACACCCAAGACCTTAATCCTTAAGATGTAGCTTTTATTCTGTGAATGAAAAATCCTTCAAGATAATTAACTCTTTAGGGTCTTACATTCATCAGGTTTATTATTATTATATTTTTCTTTTTTCTCTTTACCAGTAATAATGTTCACAAATTATTTTAAACATGTTAGGTTTCTGAGAAATACTTCCATATATAACAATATTACAAACTAACATAACATACTCAGTGGACCAGTGGTCAAGACTCTGTGCTGTATAACACAAACTATGTTAATAGGTCATCGATATCCATTCAGCCAGTATCATCACCACTCCTGAAAGTCAGTCACATCCGGGAGCCAACATTCCATTCACAAAAYAAACTTTGTGGTAGTTTAACATGGCACTGCTCTCTTTTGTTTTGTTTGGGGGAGTTCTTGCCCCTTTTCTGTTAATTGTTTAATTCCCATATGGGTTTGGTTATAGACGCTGAACAAAATACAGGAAAACAATGCATAATCAAATACAGTAAACACAATAAAGTCAAATGTGAAAATAGCATATATGCATCCTGGTGTCTGTCCTATATGATACAATAAAACAATTCTATGACTCTACATTGTGGAATATATCAGAATAATGGCCAGGTCACTCCGACATTGATTTCAGTACAAAACGACAAATATAAAATACCTGAAAATATGAGTGATCAGACGGTCAGGCAAAACTGTTGGTCAAGAACCATAAAATATATATTTTTTTATTTGTCTAATCTAACCATATAGGTTAAATCAAGGTTAAATAAAATGGACAACATGTCTTTGCAGGAGCACACTGTTAATTATAAAGGTTGTTGGGAAAATTCAGGGACCAGTCAGGAACTTTAAAGCAAATATGTCAATCTGAATAAGCAAAACAACTAACATTACATTAGTTCAGGAAAAAAGATTGAAGATATCAAAAGATCAGTTATTCAAAACAGCWGTTAAATCTTAAATTTGACTTAACTAATTTAACTCAGGATTAAAATATTCTGCCAGACATGTAAATTTATGTGAAATGTACGTGAAAAAAGTTTACTCACTAATAGCAWCAGAATCTTAGTCTGACCATCTAACAGCAACCAAGGAAACAATGATGAGATGTTCAAGCTGGTAGACCTGGTAGAAGGTATTTTAAATAATAGACAATAACATAAAAGTCAACTTAGAAAAGTAATAAGAAACRTGAGAAATAACTCAACTTACCAGATGGATCAGCTTGGCCTGCGTTTTGGTAGCTGGTCAGACAACATGTTTTTTTTTTTTTATTAGTATGACTTATTGTCCTGCTCAAAATCTGGAGTTCGTTTATCATCCACAGTATGTCGCAATTTCTCCTAGAAAACTTACCATGTTTAAATAGAAAGGCTGTCTGATGTATTATATTATGTTCATAAAACAAGGTTAACGGCAGAACGTACAGTCATTACCCTCTGACCTTTTTAACGAGCGACGTAGAGACCGACTGTCAGAGATAAGATGAGATCCTTGAAATGGTCAAAACCATGAAAATGATACACAACCTAATTTATTGGACAAAGATAACAACAACAAATATATAAAACATATTAAGGACGAATCTTCCATCACCAGCTGTGATGTTCCCACATCAGGCACTAGAACTAGGCAATGATAAATGTAAAAAGTGAAGAAAAAAATGGAAAGGACAAATTGTAATGCAAGGATAAATCAATTTCCTCACTTGTCTGACACAACTATTACCACAGATCAGGATGTCCGTGTCTATAAGACACTATTGTTTCCTCCTCTGTCAAAAGTATGAAACACTCAGAATCACAAAGCTGTTTCTCATGAAGTAAATTACTAAGTTTCAGAAAAAAACTCTTTTAAAATCACTGGCACAAATTCCCTCTGAAAGAGTTTTTCTCCTAGCTGAGTGAGAATCAAAGTTAAAAATACTTTGAAGGAACACAGCTAACACAATACACCATGCAACATTGCACATTGACAGAAAAAAAGACGAAAGCTCTGAGACAAGCAGTCAGAATGTGTTATGTTCTCTACAGCGGTCTTTCTGTAGCCCCTCTACCTGCAGTTTGCACTTTTGGTGAGGATAGTTGGACAACCACATGGCAGTGTGAGGGGGCTTGCTGACTGAGGAACTTGTCATTTTTGCAGTGTTTTCTGAGTAGTAGGTCTTCATGCGGTACATGTTGGCTTTGCTCTGACAGCACCCCATGGAGCTTAGCAGAGTGCAGGTGTCTTTCCTGAAGGCCTTGGTGAAGATGGCATAGAGGAATGGGTTGGCACAGGAGTTGATAGGATAGAAGAGCACCAGCAGGATCTTGGAGTTGGTGACTGTGATTAGGGGCACTTTAAAGGCTGCTGAGATTGCAAAGAAAGAGATTGGCGCCATGCAAAGAAAGTCGGTGAAGATGAGCACCGCCATGCGCTTGGCGATTTTGGCATCAGCAGCACGACCAGGCACTTCAGGGTGGCGTACAATCACGTAGATCCGCACATAACAACCACAAATCACTAAAAAAGCCCCCACGTTGAAAAGCAGTAAAAGAATGACATAAGCCTGAGCCAAAGGTGTTTCAATGTCCATGGGCAGACACATGCTGACTTTGCTGTAACTACTTATGCCAACGATTGGAAGTAATGCCATGCCCAGGCAGAGCARCCAGCCAGCAGCCATTATTGCAGCAGCCTGGGGCAAAGTTAGCCGGCGCTCTAACTGCATAGCATGCGTGATGGTGTACCAACGTTCTATTGTGATCGTAGAGAGTGTGTAGATGGACAGCTCTCCACCAAACACAGAGAGAAAGCCCGCGATGTTGCATCCCACTCCTGTCTGCCATTCGATTGCATGCTGGCTATAGTATCCGCGTGTCCTCAGATCTACAATTGCGATCATGAGGAGGTATACACCAATGCAGAAGTCAGCGAAGGCCAGATGACACATGAGGAAGCGTGGCACAGTGAGTTTGCAGCGGCTGGCAAATAACACAAGAAGCACAGTCAGGTTGCCAGCAATAGCCAGGATGTTGATGAACCAAATAGCCACGCGGAGAAACACAAACCCAGCAATATCTTCACAGGGGTTAAAAGCATCTGCCTCTGGGCTGCACTGGAGGGCTGGCTTGATTTGACAGAAGTCTGGGTATTCAAAGTCCACATTGCCAAAGCTGGCTTCGGATAGCTGATCCAGCAGGTCAGAATAAAAAGCCTCTGTTTTGGCGTCCCTAAATATCATGACATAAAGAGAGAAACTGGTCAGTATTACGTAATGTATACTCAGTTTAGAATAGTTAGAAGAAGTGACATGTGACGAAATATAGGGAAAATATGACATCCAGTTGAGAAACCAAGATGTACCAAGGCTGATGAGCATGATACAACCAAACAATTATCAGTACTGTACACTATGGCATGTTTCAAAATAGTGACCAGGCCAAGTTGACCTCCAATTTGGAACAAGACAACAGGAGAAAAACATCTGTGAATTTGTGGATGTGATCAGACTGTCAGGAAAAACAGCTTGTCAGCAACCTTATATAGATTTTTCTTTTAATTTGCTTCTTGTAAGCTTGTATCATACCGTATTAACATATCCACATGATAGAGTGTGGAAACACTAGTGAACATTTTGAGCATATGTAAATATTAAATAAAAAACAAGGCATATATAGTTCTACTGTTATTTGACATGCAGTAAAATATAAGTAGTACAGTATAAAATTATAAGAGTATGTTTATTGTCATCACATGAGTGTTATGAGATTTGGTGTGCACTTCTCAGTAGTATAGTAAAAGCTCTTGATGTACACAAAACTAGTGATAAAATACAGGTATTTATAGACTTTGCTAGATTTGTGGAGGCAACTGTGAATTTATAAGAGCTTGTCAACATGTTAAACTAGTTTAGTTGTAAATGTTCTTCCTTACTTATCTAATGCACTTTGGTGTTCACAGTATGAAGATCCATTTCTCTGTGCTGAAGATGGCGACTCTCTATTGAAGGAGACACATAACAATGTTTGCTTAAGAAATCTTTTATTTTATCAAGATATATCAAACTTGATGCTTTAGTAATATTTTGTTAGGTGAGCTATACTGAAGATAAACTGCTCACCATTAAACCTTTAACTATAACTATATTCTATAGAGGATCTTCTGTACTTCTGACAGACCTGAATAAGGGCTTGATAAAGAACTAATTAGCTCATGGTGCTATGTGATTTATTCAGTTAAAGACCATAATTGTTAACTGTCTAACAATAATTAATAGACAGATACAATAAATCTGAAACAACAATCACTAAACACTGATAGTTAACTGTGTAATCACTGAAATGGAGGTTCTAATATATAGGTCAGGAGACACAAGCATAAGTAGAGAAAAACAGCAAAGACCTGTTAGTGTCCCAGCTGAGGAGAGCACAACAATGGCTCGGGTAGGTGAGATGAGCCTCTCTTAGACTCTCCAAACTGTTTAGAGGAGGCAATCTTTTTAGCAAAAATGCTGAACGAGCCACCAGCATCAGCACAGACTGTAGGCCTCGAGGTGGCAACGTCTCGAGAGCAGTGGAGGACACATCTCTGAAATAAAAACGCAATCAACTGCTGAATTAATTAAAGCATGCAAAAGAAAGGACACAGCATGATCAAATAATATACCATATAGTTTTACATGCTTTTTAATTCATATCTAGTGAAAATGAATTTAATACTAAAATAGAAAAAGGTATCATTTATCTGGTGAACACAGAACAAAAGAATCYCTTAATCAAGTGTCTAAAGTTATGTGGAATATGACTTACAATACAGCTGGGCCATGAGCTCCTATAAAAGCATCCTTGTGAATTATTTGCAGCTTTCGGTTGTTCTTTAAGGTTCTTTAAAACAAATAGGAAATGCTTTTAAGTGTTCATGCTGATTTACTAAGGGTGACAAGAACAGTGAATGTAAAGGTTAAAATACGTTATTACTTACAGTTTATCTATTTTTGTTCCATTGAAAGCATATTTGTTTATTTCCCTGAAGCCATTGTTATATAGATTCCTTGGAAAGTGATAAAGGAATATATGTTATATAGCAAAATGCAATAAAACCACTTTCTGTCTTTCTGTCCAATATACGGTATGTTTATASTCTGTTATTGCCATTGCCGTTACTCCAGCATTCACRGACATTACATTACATTACATGCCCTTACTCCAGCATTCATCGCACACAGGTGTACATCACATAACATCTGTGATACCTTCTGTGAAATAGAACATTATGCAATTTGGAATTTAAGGAGGCACCATATTACATACTTGACAAAGCGGATATGGGATACTGTAGTGTAACCTTCTGTTTCACTTCCAAATCAGTACTTTTCTTTTGCCTCTTGCTATTGCTATCGCTATCATTGCTTTGCTGCATTTGGAAGCCATGACACCCCGGACATACAGTAACATTTACAACAATTTCTTTACTGGGATTTCTGAATTTGGTAAAAATCGTGTTTTCAGTGTTTCTCATGATCTTTAACAATCTTTGTAACTAAAATGTTTTGTGTGAAACTTTTTTTTTATTGTTTCAATTTCAATTCGCTGCCAGTGCCTCACTCAACCAACAAATTTTTAATACTACATTTCTTATATAAATTACTACTAACACAACCACAGGCTGATTTATCCATCGTGTCAAAACTGTAGTAGCAGGAGTTATAGCTTTTTACAAAATCATCAAAAATTCACAGTGATATAAGTAAAACAAAAATGTTGGCATTTGTCCATTTATTTTGGCATCAGTTTGCAGTACTTCTTGCCTCACTTGAAAAGAAAAAAAATCTTCAAAGCTTCAAAACTGGAGGGTTTTTTTTTGTTGAAAACTTGCATTGTAATGCTATGATTTTTGGATTTTACCAGCATATAATGTTATTTTTAAATATATACATACAGTATATTGCACCATCTAGGAAACACGGAACCTCCTGTGTAACATTATTTAAAAGTGAAATACAAAATATACAATGAAGTGTCTTTCAAGGCTTTAATAGTCAGGGCACAAATAAGCAACTACAAAGTGACCACAGACTGTTTTGTTGATTGAATGACAGAGAGCACAAGATAACTTACATTGTTGTGTCTTCAGTTGTCATTCCAGTGAAGGCATTTGGTGGGATTGACTGCAAGTGGAGATTGTCACAGATATCGCTAAAATGAAAAAAAAAAAAAAAAAACAACAACAGCCACAGCAATCTCTTTTAAACCTGTTTCACTGTGTGTATTTGATCATTCATAACATTGTGAAACATTATACCATCCAATATAATTATATAATGTATAATGATTGACCTGGCCTCTCCTTTTTATTCCCTTTCTGTCCAACTTTAAACTGTTATTAGACTAAMCTTCTCAAACTTTTATTACAAATATATAACAAATTATTTATTTTATCTATGTGTTTATATATAGATAGATATATAGATAGATACACATAGACACACACTATATACACTAATATGTTGTAGTGTAATCAATAATCAGGGTGAATTAGCCAACTCCATGATGTAATTACTACTTTAATTATGTGTTTAACCAAACAACCTACTGTAGGTAAATGCCATACAATATAGAGCTCACTACTAATGAGCTCTATCTCTTAAATATCTCTTAAATTCTCATTACAGCTGTAAAACTCACAGTATGAAATCGACTTCAAGCGATCCAATAAATGTCAAGTCAGGAAACACAACTATCCCGGTGTTTGAGATGCTCCTGTAGAAGTAAAAAGCGATCAGCCTTGCTATCAAACCATAGCTAACCAACTTAAYCTCAACACAGTCCTCATTGGCCTTCATAATAATTGTTAACACATTCCGGAYCTCTTTGTATAGTAGGATACTGTAATCAGTGTTGATCTTGCCCATTTTTGCCAAACGTAGCTGTGGCAGCTTGGCATTGCCAGCTTGAACTCACTTCTAATGAATAGCTCAGAAACTTAAGTGTTTCAAAGAAATATTTAAACAGTATGTAGTGACAGACACTAAAATATAACTGTAGAAGGCCAATAGCGTAATCTAAATTATAAATAGAGATATCCCTTGAGATGCATGGCATGCTACAACTGAAACTTTTTTTTTTCTTTTTTCGGTAAGTCAGAATTGATTATGTTATCTCTTAAACAACTTGACAGTTCCCATCAAACCAAATTGTTTTGGTGTGCCTAGCTATCAGCATTATTGTTAAACAATTAACAATAATGGTGTTGATTAACAATCATGGTGCTGTCTGAATAAAACATTATAATTTGTGTTGTATGTATTTTTTGTAATCTATTTTACTAACAGTAAAATAAGACAGAACGCAGGATTCCCACTTACAGTTAATTCTCAGTTCAGGTTTCTCTCCATGGTGTTTCACATATTTCCCCCATCTCCAGGTTTCCTCTAGTTTCCTCCCTCCTCCCAAAAACATGCAGGTGGTGTATTGGTGATGGACTTTATTGTAAATGAGGGTGTAAATACACACACTGGCTACTTTATTAAGTACTAGTATTTTGTCTTCGGAAATGCCTTAATTCTTAATGGCATAGCTTCAACTCAATGGATGACACTCAACTAATTCTTTCAGACACTCAGGTTTCCAATCGGATCTCAGCATGTGTGGCAGACAACTTATCCTAGCTGGCAGCTCACCAACTGAAACGTAATGTCAGTAAAAAACAAGCTGCTATTCATTCCTGGTGATTAATCCTCCTGTCAGGATCTTATGATCTCCCCAGACACCACTCAGATCACTCCTTCACCCGCTGCCTGGAACCTTGGAAACTCTTGGGGACCTCTGGACAACCAACTGTTCTTTACCCCTTACATTGCTAGACATACTCGCTCTTGTCAATTTCTTCATTATAATATCAAAAGTATTTACCATTCCTCTCCACTCAGGTGCTTGTTCAGTCCCATATTATTTCAAGACTGGAAACTCACATTCTCTGTACACCATTCGTCCTCTGCAGATCCAGAATGCGGCTGCACTGCTTGTTTTTAACCTTCTTAAATTCTCCCACGGCACCCCACATTGCTCCCTCCAATGTCTTCCTGTAGCTCCCCGCATCAAATTCAAAACACTGATGTTTGCCTATAAAGCTAAAAATAGCCCAGCATCCACTTACCTCAAAACAGTTATCACATGTTTCCTCCGATTTTCCAGGCATCGAGGAAGACATGCAAGTAGACTGTTTTCTGTTCATTCAGCCGAGTCACTGGCAATCGTTAATCGACGACTACAGACCTATCTGTTTCTTAGGTATTTGGGTTAAAGAAAGTAGTTTCTAACTGTGGTTTCTAATGCAACCATGCCACCTTCAAAGTTACCTAAATCACATGTCTTTCCCATTCAGGTACTTAGTTTGAACTTGACCATACCTCGTCTACATCCTTGCATGTGCATGTGTCCAAATCCATGTGATTGGCTGATTAGATATTTGTTTAAGGAGGAGTTAAACAGTTGTACCTAATAAAATGACTCATGAGCGTTCATGATGCCCTGAGATGGACTAAAAGCGCACCAGGGTTAGCTCCCAAAGAGTGCATAGACTCCCAATCCACTGCAACCCTGAGCAGGACAAAGCAGTAACTGAAGATGAATGCATGAACGAACGAATGAATGAATGAATGAAACCATTAATGTACAGCTGCCTTGACAAACACATCAAACCAAAAAGTATTGGCATTAACRTCATTATATGCTGTGGGTGCGTGAGTAATTTCATAAATGTTTACCATAATGTGTCASCTTTGTTAGTTTGTGAACTAATGATTCCAAAACACAATGTGATAACTAAAAACAATCAGTCAATTAATATTTTTTTTCTCATTTTTTGCTTGTGTCTTCTCATCTACTCATTATGATGGCCATTACTCAGGACAGGTTATAGCAGCTAAACTGCAGATGTCAGATGTATTAAAACCCCCAGTAGTGCTCACAGATATCTCAGCTTGGGTAAATGGTTGAAGGCCCGCTGGTGGATATGGACCAGGCTCCGTGTGTTTTGAATTGATCTGTGAATCAATCATAGATGACAGTCCAGCAATGAATTTCGTAAAGAAACATGAACAACAGACTTTACCCATCAAACAATAAAACTATTGATACAATCTTTAAACACTACTGTCTTAAACATCTTATGATCACATGTTAATTTTACATGTTTAAATAAGTGGAAGGGAAATTTGGTATTTATATGATATTTAAGAACTCGTACATCTCTGAGAGGTTGAGGAGGTTGTTGAAGGCCTGRGTCTCTATGGTTTCCAATGTCACACTTTGAGCAATTTCTCTGAAATCACACAGTACATAATAAACAAACAAACAAACAACAGATGTAACATGGGATATTTACTGCATTTTAGAAACAGCTATAAATGTTTCTCTGTTGACCCTGTTCCAGATCCTCATCATCTTCCACATCCCCACAGTGTCCAAGCCCTGTCACTAGCTTTTATTTGTTGCGATGACTTGACCTTTCTGAATGTCTCTCTTAGTTTAGGTTTGGAGTTGGATTCTCTTCTTGGTTTGGACTTTTTTCTAAAAACTACAGTGGTGGCAAAAAGTATAAAGCCACTATACGCCGAATATTATAGTTTTCCGAAATATCACAAATTAATTTGAGCCTATTTGGCTCAAGAGTTGTGTTAATTAGAGTCAACTGGTTTAGTTAATGGATTTAACAATTATGTGGCAGGACATTTACTTTTTACTTTCTGTAAACCTCTGCAACAAATGGCCCAAACTAGGGAATTCTCAAGGAAATTCTTCTGTACACAATCATCAGGAAGCAATCCAGCAGGATGGATTGAGGAAGAGATACCAGAAAACTACAGACTACAGACTCATTTTGACTCTGTGCCCAGCCAGATCCAGCATGTTTTGAAGAATAAATTACTTCATGCTAAATATTGGTCATATTATGGCAATTTCATTGCATGAAATAACAAACTATTCTTATTATCTTGATTGTGATTAGTTGAAACTTTTGACTATGATATTAGAACATTGAATTTCACTTTCTTTTCTCAATAATTTTGGCCATTTGTAATCCATTAAAGAATACAATTGTTACATTTATTTATCATGTAATTTATAAACTATATAAATTCCATAAATTGAGTCCATAAACCTAGTACATAACCTCAGTACTTCAGCTGTCCTAAATTTATTCCTATATGCCATTGATAAGCCTAGACCTGAAGCAACCCCAGTTCATAACACTGCTACATTGAGCACTATGTATGATAGCTGCATTGCTTCATGCGCTTCCCTTCTTATCCTGATGACCACACAGCAACTTTTCAATTCCTCCAAAGTCCAACTTTGTTCTCTAGCAAATTGAAGCCTTTTATCCTCACTAGTCTCACTAACAGGAGGTTTTCTAATGGGCACACAGCTGTTTAGTCTCAATCCTTGGCATTCTCATCACATTGCTTGTATGAAAATGCTCTTACTTTCAAAATTAAACATAACTATGGTTTTTAACGTTTATTTTTTCATGCAACTTCACCCTGCAACCCTATCATGTACACATCTACTCAAAAACATCTGACAATATCATATGGTCTCCCAGAAAATCTACTTAAGCAGGTGCGTAACCCATCTCTGATGATAAACAGTGACTGACATTCTGTGAGCAAAAGAGCAGACATATCAGACATATTTACTTACGGGGAAGTTAGATTTGACTTCGAATACAAACTCCCCAAAAGGTTGGAAATAGAAATGTTTTCCAGATGACCACTCTGGTTTAAGTAAAGGATACTCACATTCTTTTGACACCTTTCAGTCCATCAAAGCTGAAACTGGGAATTGTTCTTAAGTGGATATAGTTCAGAACCCTGAAAAAAAAAGGACATCAAATATCGCAATCAAATTGCAAATGCAATCAAATATTGATTCTGGCAGGTCTGGCAGAGCAACACCAGGAAGCATATCCAGTAACCAGTTATGTCTATGGACTGAGGTAGTTAGCAAATGTTTCCAATCAAACACGAAACATGACCATTTTATTTAAAATTTAGTTTGTTTTTTTTCAGGTACATATGTACTGTATATGTGAAACTTTACAATACAAGAACAGAGACACAAAACATTTATTAACTGCACCCTGCAATGTCCTATAATGATCATAGATCATCAGTTGTACAGTCAAGTAACTAATAGTCTMTTTAAGCTTTACTACAACAAAATACTGATGATGCTGACATGACTAATTTTATTTTGAAACTTTCCTTTTGCAGTAAGCCTGCAATCTGTGTTCTCAATGATTTAATTCAATGCAATTACATTTTATTAGGACCCAAGCACTAGTAGTGCTAAGGGCCCACTAAGGATTATTCTTTATTTTATTTTATTTTTAGTTTTTTTCTCCCGACTAACTGGGGCTTTTTTGGGGTCTTAATATGCTCAAAACTCATGAAAATCAGCACACAGTTTGGAATCTGCAGTCAATAGGTGCCACAGTGGCCCATCACAGCAGCCCCTGGAAAATCTTGCTGCATAGCTCATACACACTTGCATGTATACATGTCAAACCCATTGCATGTTTTAGGTCTCATTGAGCTGTATAACTTTTGCATCGCATGTAATGGCCTCTACTCATCAGGATGTCAGTTATTTTGGCCAATCTGATCTCAAGACATTGAAGATGCAAAATTGTGAAGTCATTTTACATATCTCAAACAGTTTAGCCATGTTCAGGCCTCAAACTAATAGCGAATACAACGTAAAGGGAAAGARGAAGTGGTTAATATCTTTTGTGTTTTGAGTGATGCACATCAAGCCTCAGCTTTATGTATAATTTTAAAATAATTTTTAAATAACTTTTATGTATAAAAGTTATTTATAATGATAATCTGTCTCTCGTACAAAACCACGGGCACACATTTAATGCATTTGAAGTTCTCTATAGTAACATAAAAAGTGTAGCTACAAATATTAAGTCTGCTCAGTYGATCCCGCTAATTATCATTTACAGACCCCCAGGGCCGTACTCGGAATTTCTCTGTGAATTTGCAGATTTCCTCGCAAACCTACTCATTTCTGTAGAGAAAGCGTTAATTGCTGGAGATTTTAATATTCATTTTGAGAATCCAGAAGACCCTCTGAGAACAGCATTTATGTCCATACTGGACTCGGTAGGAGTAAATCAATGTGTAGTAGGACCCACTCCTAAAGCAGGTCACACTTTAGATTTAARWCTATTCTTCAGATTAAGTATAAGAAATTTATTCACAATTCCACTGTCTGAAGTTATCTCAGATCACTGTCTTGTCTCAATTAATGTTTGTCATAGTAATAATGTACGCACAGTATGAAAGTATAATAGTGCCAATAGCACTATCGCTGGCTTCGCTTTGAATATAGCGTTTACGGCAGATGGCTATTTTAACCGTTTATAGTGCAACTGGCAACCCAGCATGTTAGTTAAGAGTGCTGCGTTCCGATCGGTAAGTAGTTTATGAGAAGTAGACTGCACAGGGAGCAGGAAGCACACTTTAAAGTACACTGCGGCATGGACAGCAGCAATCGGCAYGCCACTGCTCTTTCTGTGATATCCCGGATGTCGACCTGAATTTTAGTGACCTGAATTTTGTCGACCTGAATTTGTAAGACTGAAAAATAATGAAGATTGTATTTTTAACACTTGAAAAAAAATGTTTAACTGCACTTTAGTAACTTGAATATTTTTGCTTTTAGAATTACATTTTCATTTGAAACATGCAACCACAATAAATTGTAGTGGCATTGCTTGCAACTGTGTTTTTATATAGCCCTTTTAACAATGAATATTGTCACTAGGCAGCTTTACAAAAATAGATAAATAAATCCAGTAAATTTCCTAAATAAAATATGTACTTCTACTCTGATACATTTCTATTATTAATAATAGTAATGCATTTTATTTGTTTAAGTAATAAAAATGTTAATTATTATAATAAAATTAGTGTTATTTGCTACCTTATTGACCTTAGTGACCGTCCAAAATTCAAACATGCAATACATTAATAACATCATGTAGTAAATAACAGCAAAACAATAAAACAATTGACAGAGTATCATGTAAAAAATCTTTAAAGTCATATAAAGATTTGTGTGCAGCTTTATATAATGCAAGATAAGCACTTCTGTATAAAAGGGTCTTAAGATGTGATTTGAATGTGGTTGGAGTGTTTATATTATTTTCTGGAAGAGAATTCCAGAGACGAGGGGCAGTGGCGGCTAATGGCAAGGGTTAGGAACCATCGATGCAGAGTTTTTTAATTGAACAGTTTGGACAAATTGGGTACAGTTAGAGACTATGAAGTGAACCTGGTGAGAGGGATGTCAGTGATTCCAATAGCAGCTAAGAGGTTTAATAGAATAGTGTGTGAGGTAGTGTCAGAGCGTGCTTAGCAAATGTTTAGCTCAGAAGACAGAAATGATACAAAACTTATTACTGCACCATGATGAGGTTATACCTGTCTTTGCCAAACAGAACGCGCACAAGGCTGATGACTGAAACCATCATGGAAGCACCTTACAACGCCAGTAACAAACGACGAACACCATCCTGATTACAGTGATGAGCTCCATAAACTCTGTGGATGTTTTTGAGTTGGCGATGAAAATAAGATTACACACCTTATTTGCAAGAAAGATTTTGTGCATTGGATTGAAAGCTGCTTCCTCCCAAATGAGGTGCTTTTTATGCCTATCTAAGTCACTGAAAAAACTCCCCATCCAACCTGAAAAAGGACATCAAGGTARGTTAATTTAGTGGAGCACAACATTAATATTATTTAACATTAGTAAGTTTAGTTATTAAGAAAAACCTGTTCAGAAATCTGGCTAATGTGATGCTCTCGGTGACATGTGCAGGGAAAGTCTGATTATGTTTATGAAGGTGTAGGATATATTATGCTTTACTATAAGGAAGCAACAATATTTTCATAATCAAAATTGTAACTGCTCATTTTTTTACTTGTATGCATTTTACACAGCACATTAAAAAAAATGGATAAAATAAATATCAGATACATCAGGACTTTTATTCAAATAATATTCTAACATTAACTTCTACCAAAGAGAAATGGTTGTGCGTGAAAATCCCAGTAACTGAGCAGATTGTGAAATACTCACAATGCTCACAACAACCATGCCACGCTCAAAATTGCTTAAATCACCTTTCTTTCCCATTCTGACATTCAGGTTGGAGTTCAGGAGATTGTCKTGACCAGGACCACACCCCTAAATGCATTGAAGCAACTGCCATGTGATTGGTTGATTAGATAATTGCATTAATGAGAAATTGAACAGGTGTTCCTAATAATCCTTTAGGTGAGTGTATATAAATGATACTTTTTTCACACAAATATCAATTTTAAGTAAATACAATACTGTACTGTATATAGCCTTGAGTTATATAGTAAAAAGTGCAACTATGTAACAGGAACTGTGTCTTAAATGAATATGAAGTCCATTTTTTGAGGTTCCTTACCAGTCACATGTATTTTTTTTCATATTTCAAAACACTCGTAAATCAAAGAATTTCCAAATAAGAAATAATGGAAACTCAAATGACTTTAACTTTGAAAAGAATCGCGACAGTGCAGTCTTTCCATTAAGAGTGTTTGTGTGAAGGCGAGAGGAGGAGGAAGAGTGTGTGTGAAAACGAGAGGGGGGGGGAGCATGCTGTCCAATGACGTGCGCGCACACAAAGTGCAGGCTGACACAGAGAGAGCAAGAGAGAGAGAAAATGGATCTTTAACCTCCTAATGAGACTTGCTTTTGCTTTACAAAAGGACGACTTGTTTTACTCGCATACACGTGGTCACAGTGTTATAGTAAACAGTACACTCATGCACGGATGTTGATTATACCATTGAGCGACGCATACTAAGACCAAGCAGGGGAGACAATTAACCCACAATTCCACAGTGCACGAGAGAAAAACCATTGGCTCAGTTGTAATCATGTGATGCTCGRCATGTAGGCATGCATGCTACATGATACTCGGTATTCGTAAACCAAGACTTGCTCTTTTTCCAAGTAAAATGTTTTTTTACAAATTTTTGCTTGTCTTGTGGAACACTTACAAATCGCATTACCCGCAATCTGTAGTTCCTCTGTATTTTATGATGTTACTTCAACAAAATCTTGTAAGTGATATGTACTATGAGCTGTTTAATGAGTAAAGCCTTGAACGACTATTTATTTGTAACCTGACTTGACTATTCTACACTGTAGCTTCAACAACTAGGATGCTACCAACAATTTATTTTCTCACATGTATGAAAGTGCTTGAACATTTTTTTTTTTACCAAGTTCCTATCAAACAGTATTATATAAACTAACCTTAAGGAAGTCTGAGTCAGCAAAGGATTAGCCAAATGATAAGAGCTAATTCTAATTCAAGGTCTTCAGTCTCACTAGCACTGGTAGGCCTGTGGATGTTTCTTTGCAATCTAAGATAGACTTGACTGTGTCAGAAATTTGTATATCTGCCAACTTAGACAACATAGCCCAAACAACATTGCAAATGTTTCAAACGAAAAAAATCCCATGGTCAGACAATGTTATGAAGCAAAATGCATTTACAGTAAACAGCAGGAAAAAGATTAAATCCTTTATGAGTAAAAGAGATTAACAATCAAACTGATTTAAAGAATCTCCAGAACATTAGAGTGTTAAAGCTCTCTTTTTATAATTATAAAATTCTTTATTCTCTGCATGTCGCAGTTTTCTTAGTGGGTTGGTGTCAGAAATCGGTCATGTAGCAGACAGGGTTAAGGTCCCTGAGACAAATAGCTGTATTAGAATAGAGGTAGACGATCATACCTCAAAGTTAATAATTTACAACCCCCCTCCCCATTTCTTCATATTAAGTTAAATGAAATTATTTAAATAAAATGAAAGAAAAGGAGACAAATGCTTTAATGTGACAGGCTGCATAGTGCCTAGAAGATACAATTTAAAAATTGGTTGCTTCAAAAATTGAGTTAAGGCTGTCAGATTAGCAATGTGAGAGGAAAAGAACATGTGATTATCTATGATTACATGCAGTTGTTGATTGTCTAAGGCAGTGCCTAAAGCAGTGGTTCTCAAATAGCAGTGGTTACTTAAGTGGTTCTTTCTGTAATTCCCCACTTAAGGGGGTGGACGAATTTTCAAGCCCCACTTGTCAACAAAATTATAACGAAATCGGCCAAGTTTACTATTTATTGAAATATCAATTTCTAAACCAATAATATCAAATAACACCAAGTTAAAAACAGATAAAATACACATCTGTATCTGTATACATAATTTTTTTCTGGGGGGGCACAAAACACACAAGGGTCTCTCCTCTGCCCCCACCATTCCCACCATGAATCCAAGCGTCATCATAGTTATTTGAGTTAACAAGACGATTACTGAAATGATCTCAGCAGGTCCGTTAATGACAGCAATGAAGTTCAGTGGAAAGTTTTTTTCTAGTATTAAGTTAATTTTCAGAAGGACATTCAGAGAAATTGGTTACAATAAAATACAAAGTTAAAACACAAAGCTTTGCTGAATCTTTACAGGTAATAATGAAATACAGTCAAACCTTGGATTGCAAGCATAATCCATTCCATAACCATGCCTTTCATATCAAAGCAAATTTCCACATAAGACATAATGGAAACTCTGAACATTTGTTCCCCTCCCCACAAATATTAATATAAAAATATTGAACACAAAATTTAAAGTAAAAATTAAACCAATTATCCTGCAGTTTACCTTTGAAAAGAATCGATACATAGCAGTGTTTCTGTGTGTGTGTTTATGTGTTTTGTGAGGCTGCAGTAAGATGAGAAGAGGACTCTCTCCCTCCTCTCATCATACATTGCAGTTCCCTCATGTTGAAGAGGAGTGAAGGGGCTAACATGTAGGATGACTTTTAACACACACACACACTCACACACACACACACACTAATGGAAACACTGCTCTTTAACAAGGAACCTCTCTATTTACACTCGAACACACACACACACACACACACACACACACACTAACGGAATCACTGCGATAAAATAAAATAAAACAAATTAACCTGCACTTTACCTCCTGACAGAGCAGTGCTTTAATTTGTGTGTGTTTGTGTGTGTGTTTGTTTGCGCATGCACGAGTGTGTGTATGTGTGAAGGCTAGAGGAGGGGGGAGGGGGCTACTTGTCATGATTCATGTCCTGTCTGAATTTTTTCCCACGCTGTCACCGCTGACATGTGCCTTTGTTTTTCTTACCCCTCATGTGTTTTTTCCTAGGGTCCCGTTTCCGCCCCTCCTGCGCACCTGTTTCCTATCCTCTGCTGATTACTCCAGCTCTGCAGGCTGCTTAAATTGCTGGGTTATCTTGTGTGTTACATATCTCGATTTTCTCGCGGTTTTCTTTTTCTCGTGTTCACGTTGCCAAGTTAGCTTTGTTTCTCGGTTCTCGCTTTTTGTCTCGGATTTGTTCGCCTCGCTCTTTTTGATCTCCCGGTTTTGATCTCACGCTTCCTTGCTTTTGACCACGGCTTTTTGTTTTATGTTTTTCGGATTGCCGCTTCGCTGCTTGATTTTCCGGTTACCGATTTAACGTTAATGTTGCTGTCATTCTTCTGCGCTTGGATTCACCTCGTTCCGCTCCGCGACAGAAYAATTCAACCAGCGATATGAATCCAGCAGATGTTGACCGCATGAAATCAGCGCTGAAGAATCAAGGCGCACTTCTCGGAGCTCACCAGCAGGAGCTGCTCAGCACCAAGCAAACCCTCGCTGACGTCATGACCCAGCTCCAACGGCTCCAATTCTCTCCAGTGCAAAGTGGGGGCTCCTGCAGGCAACGGGAAACACAGCTCCCCGCCCCTCCCACCTATGAAGGAGATCCAGGCATCTGTCGCTCCTTCCTCTCACAGTGCACGCTGATATTGGAGCTCCAGCCCTCCACGTTTTCCACTGAACGCTCAAAGGTTGCATACGTGATAATTCTCCTCTCAGGATGAGCTCGGGAATGGAGGACTGCACTCTGAGATGCTTACGACCCCTGATGCTCCAACTACAAAGATTTTGCTAAAGAGATGAGGAGGGTGTTCGATCGCTCATGTCATGGCAGGGAAGTAGTCACAAGTTGTTAAGGCTCCGCCAAGGCTCACACTCAGCCTATGACTACGCCATTGAGTTCCAGACCCTAGTTCTCTCCAGTGGTTGGAATGGTCGGGCGCTGAGTGACACCACCTTTTTCGAAGGACTGACTGAGACACTCCAGGACGCGCTAATCTCACACGAACTTCCCTCGTCACTCCAAGAGCTCATGGATTTAGCTGGCCGAGTCGATTCACGCCTCCGCCTTCGAAATTCAGCCAGACTCACACCACCCAGAGACCTCCCACGATCCCCCTCCCCACGAACTAACCTTCAGGAGGGACCCATGTGACTGGACAGAACCCGTATCTCCCCTGAAGAACGCAGCCACCGCCGAGTGGAGGGTGCCTGCTTCTACTGTGGGAGATCTTGTCATCAACTCAAGAACTGTTCTGTAAAGAGGAGGTGACCTCTAGTCCAGCTGGGAGGACTGGAAGGTGTGACTCCAGGAAAATTCCCAGATGAATGCCGTCTGCTTCACATCTTCCTCATCCACGAGCAACAAACCCACCTAGTTTAAGTGTTGCTTGATTCAGGTTCAGACCGCAATCTGATCGATGCGGCTTCAGCCAAGGCTCTGGGAATCACGACTCTCCCCTTGGAGACCCACCTCAAAGTTCAGGCACTCAACGGCAGCCCGCTCCCATCTATCACCCACAGAACTCCCATCCTCGGCCTAAGAGTCTCGGGCAACCACTTAGAGCAGACTCCACTGTTTATTATGGAGGGATCACATGCCACTATCGGCCTAGGCCTGCCCTGGCCACAAATCGATTGGATCAGGAACACAATTGTAGCTTGGAACCCGTCATGTGCTACTACCTGCTTGTGAGCTGCAGCCACGCCTTGTCTCAGTTCTGCGTTTGTGGAGGAACCACCAGATCTCACCAATGYCCCCTCAGATTACCATGATCTCAAGGAGGTCTTCAGTAAATCTCATGCTGTCTCTGCCCCCCATATGACYGTGCCATTGACATTCTCCCAGGCACCAGGCCTCCCAAGGGCCGTCTATACTCTCTGTCACCCAGGGAACGGGAGGCAATGAATCATTACATCTCAGAATCCCTTGCGGCGGGAATCATTCGCCCTTCCTCCTCCCTGGTGGGGGCTGGCTTCTTTTTTGTGGATAAAAAAGATGGTTAACTTCACCCGTGCATTGATTATAGAGGCCTTAATGAGATCACGGTGAAGCACTGATATCCCCTTCTGTTAATGGTGACCGCCTTTGAACTCCTCCAGGGAGCAAAGATTTCCACTAAACTGGACCTATGCAATGCTTACCACCTCGTCCGAATCCGGGAGGGTGACRAATGGAAGACTGCTTTTAACACCCCAAACAGGACACTATGAGTACCTGGAGGTGCCGTTCGGTCTGACCAATGCCCCGGCCGTCTTTCAGGCCCTCATCAACAACGTCCTCCGGGATTTCCTGAATTTATCTGTGTTTGTCTATCTGGACGATATTCTCTAGAGACGTAAGGAAAGCACCAGCTTCATGTTTGACAGGTGCTGCAAAGACTCTTAGAAAACAAACTGTTTGTCAAAGCGGAGAAGTGCGAATTTCACACAACGACCACCACATTCCTGGGGTTCGTCATTGGCCCTTCAGGCATTAAAATTGAGCCTGCTAAGGAAGTCACGAATTGGCCCAAGCACACTACAAGACAGGAGCTTCAGAGATTTTTGGGATTCGCCAACTTTTACCGCCGCTTCATCCGGGGCTACAGCTCCATTGCTTTATTTTCCGGTTACAGATTTAAAGCTTCCTCTTTTGACTACGGCTCTCGCTTTATGATTACGCGGTATTT
>QMIH01003439.1:0-25277 GCA_003987875.1 Clarias batrachus | reverse complement strand
ACATGCTAAACACTACACACTACACATACACAGCACACACACACACACACACACACACACACACACACACACACACACACACTCATTATGGGCAATTTAGGAACGTCAATTAGCCTAATCTTCTGGTCTTTGGAGAAAACACACCAAAGATGGGGAGAACATGCAAACTCCATGCCCATGGAGATGGGAATCAAGCCTGGCTGGGAAACGAACCCATATCCTGGATGTGCAAGGTGACAGGGCTAAAAAATACACCACCATGCTGCTGCTTGCCAGGAAAATGATTGAACAAAACAACAAAATGATTGAAATGTTTAAAGACAATATTGTTTAAAAAAAAAAGATATTGGAAGGGATTTGGATATGCCTGCATCTACTGTGCATAATTAAAAGATTCCAGGAATCTGAAGAGATTTCATTATGTAAAGGACAAGAGTACAAGCTTAAGCTGAGAAACTCTGCTGTCCGATCCCTGTATCAAGAATCATCATTCTTCTGTAAGTGTTATGACCACATAGGCTCAGGATTACTGTAATCTAGCACTACAGTAAATTCTTACATTCATAAATGCCACTTGTTTATTGTACTCTGCCAAAAAGGAATGCCTGTGTTAACAGTGTCCAGAAGTAATGTCAATTGCTCTGTGTTTGGAGGCTTCTGGGATAGACCATCACACAGTGGAAACATCCTGTTTAGTGAATACCACAGCTGTTTCATTTTTCCAATATTGTGTGATTGGACGTAGTGCTCTATAATCTGCTTATATTAACCCCAAACATATATGTTGCATGTTGGTGTGATGTAGATGTACTATGGCAAACTAGGATTATAAAAAAAAAATGGCTCTGGCATTTGTATCACATCTGCCCGGTTTCCAACCACACAATACAACTTCACCAAAAACGGTAACTCTAAGCATGAGATGATTTAGCTCAATGGATACAGTGACTGTATTATATGTATCAAAACTCAAGCTCAAATTCTAGCTGAACCAGGGTTTTTTTTTTTTTTTTTTCATTTTCATTTCTTTTTTTATTATATCAAACTATACCTGACAGCTTAGGACTTGCTGTGCCTTGGCTGATTCATCTGAGCCGTTGGATACAGTGGATCAATTGGACTCATAGTGCGGAGTAAAACTTCCGAAAGACTCAATGTGTGAGATTCATGAGTCCAAGTGGAGTCCAGGTGGATTCTAGGGATTCGGTGAGTGCCCTCTAGTGGAGGGTCCATAGAATAATTTAGTCAGAATCCCTGCTGACTGCTTAGTGAGTGATACAGAAGGATTCAAATCTGTTAATGGATCCGGGTTTCTCATCTCTAGTACTGTTGTCAGAGGAATCAGTACTTAAGGTCTTTTCTGAAAGGAAAGGATTTGTGAGCTGGACTAAAGATTACAAGGGCCTTCCAGATTGCTAACAGCAAGTCCCAAAAGCTAGGAGCTGTCTTGGGTAATACTGTACGGGTAAGTTAGTGCCATTGCCAAAGTTAACTTACATTTCTGTGATGCCACCATTAATGCTTAAAATTTGATTTTGAAGCAAACATACATCATGACATCTTGTCCAACGAACCCTATGCATATTTCAACAAAACAATTAAAAAACCTCATAATGCATGCCTGTGAAAGAAAAGAGTGTGATTGTTGGACTGAACTGACTACAGTGCCAATCTGTCCCTAATTGAGAATATGTGGCACATTTTGAAATTCAGATTGTGTTACTGAAGATCCAGGACTGTTATGAACCTTAAGATTTGTTTGAGGAAGACTTGGATAAAAATTACACCTGAAACACTTTATCATTTGGTGTCCTCAATCTCTAAACAATGTTTAAGTGTTGTGACAAAGAATGGCAATTATAAATGCTTTAATGTCCCAATTTTCTGTAAATAGGTAACAGCTTCCACTGGATTATTGCAGTGATTAATATGGTTCAGCTGGCAACAAGTTATTTAACCCTAATGTAGAGCTTTTCCACATGCATAATATGAAGAGAACTTAAGGGATTTGAGACAGCTGTGTAGATTCAGGAAAACCATGTATTAATTGGGCTAATAAAACAATTTTTTAAAAATGATATTAATAAAAAAATTAATCTGCTTCAGATTTTGCACCTGGTATAAACAAGATGACTTTTTGCACTGGGTAGTGTCCTCTTTTTTTGACTTAGTGTTTAGATCACTATGATCCATGCAAATTTGTAGTTTGCATCCATCCACTACTGCCACGATGCAGCTAAACCACCCTGTTGGGTCACATACTTTTGTGATATTACCTTCTTTTTCATCTCCCAGGGATTCTAGATTATTTTGTCCTTCCATGCAGCTGGCTGATACCATACTGGATGCATGACTGTTTTGTATTTGAGTCTATTTTGTTCCCTTTTGAGTGCATTATTTCAGGGAAGTCATCCAAGCTTTTAGGAGCCTTTCATACATGCAGCACATCTTTTCTTTGTCTCATATGTGCTGTGCATGTTTATCACATATTGTGTAACCTTAAACTTGTGCTGATAAATTCTTCTGGGGAGTGTGCTTGGTTTGGACAGTCTAACTTTTTGCTAGACAACTGTGTACACCTGTGAACACCTTAGCATAGATGGTGATGTCCTTAATTTGCTTCTGAGACATTTCATATTGTTGGGGAATTTCTACTGCTTTAGCAAGTGTCAGTTCCTTAAAGTTATCCAGCAGCCTTACTTGTGCCTGCTTTGCATGGGGATTCCAGGAGATTATAGTGTGCTCTAGAGTTAGTACCCATCATTTATGGTAACGATTTTTAGTTTTTAGAAATAGTTAAAAGGTTAAAGCTAAAAATGAGCTGATCAGCTTTAATGTAGGTGGCACAGTGGTGTAGTGGTTAGCACTGTCACCTTGCACCTACAGGGCCCGGGTTCGAGTTCCGTCTCTGTGTATGGAGTTTGCATGTTCGTGCTTGGTGGGTTTCCTCTGGGTACTTTTCTCCCACAGTCCAAAGGCTAATTGGCGTAACCAAATTGCCTGTAGTGTGTGTGTATGTGTGTGCACTGCAATGAATAGGCACCCTGTCTAGGGTGGACTCCGACTCATGCCCCAAGTCTCCTGGGATAGGCTCCAGGCCCCCAGCATGACCCTGAATATAGGATAAAGCAGTGTAGATGATGAGTGAGATGAGTAAGAGCTTTAATGTAATCAGTGATATTATTATTTCAGGTTGAAGCCCATTTACATGTCTGCCTGTCTTTTTGTACAGCAGAACGCTCTGCCTAACGTATTAATATAGGGAAATACATCTATATATGATTGAGTATCTTACGCCTTGTTTACACTTTGTTGTACTTTTGTCACACTACAAGTTACTACAGCCCAACTACTAGTTACTATGTCATTATTACAGCCAAATATCCTCCCTGATTAAAGTATGTTATTAAATATGGCACATGATTGTTCATGACATCACTTTTACTCAAATTTTTTATATGAGCAGTCAAAGAAGGGACCATGTTGGTAATCACTGGTGCTTCCACTTGCCAGACCATTTCATCTCAGGTAGCATGATTATTAAATAAGAGTCTGGCAAATTTAACACAAAAATATCCAATATACAGTACAGTATGTACTGTACTAGTGTTATATTTACTAATTTAAAGTATATACAGGGGTTAATGGGCCGGGTGGGGCCTGCTTCAATCACTCAGCTTCTCTGAAGTATTGTTGATGCGATAGACATGCAAATGTGATAGACATGCAATAGCAAAAATAAATTGACTGTGCAGTGATTGTATGGGTTTGAACTTTGCTTTCGTCTGTACTTACAGTCGAATGTGAATTTACCAAGTGAATTTAAGTGGAGGTTGTGCTGAAGAAAATTACTGTATAAAGTTATATACAAAAGGTACAGGTCTCCAGGTAGCAGCAACAGCTCCAGACCTGTCATTCTTTGGCCAGGATGCTGCACTGGTATATCTGATGCTGAGTGCAAGTCTGGTTAGTGCTTTGCTTCAGCTTTAGTTCAGTTATGTTTGTATAATAGAAAAACTTGTTTGATGATCTCAATCACTTAAGTTTGACAAATATGCCAAAAAAAAAAAAAAAAACTGGAAGTGGAATACTTTTTCACAGCCCTGTAACTCAAGTATTTTATTATATGCATACTATTATTAAGATCTAACAACTACATACCTTTATCTTTCTATTTCTCCTTTTCTTTCATTTTTCTAAACTGTGATCCTAATGTCTTTTACATTCATTCATTCATTCATTCATTCATTCAATGAACATCAGGACATTACACACTCTTAACTAAGAGTTAACCAATTCCAGCTCTACAGTGTGTAAACTGGTTATACAGGGTGGGCCATTTATATGGATACACCTTAATAAAATGGGAATGGTTGGTGATATTAATGTCCTGTTTGTGGCACATTAGTATATGTGAGGGGGCAAACTTTTCAAGATGGGTGGTGACCATGGTGGCCATTTGGAAGTCGGCCATCTTGGATCCAACTTTTGTTTTTTCAATAGGAAGAGGGTCATGTGACACATCAAACGTATTGGGAATTTCACAAGAAAAACAATGGTGTGCTTGGTTTTAATGTGACTTTATTCTTTCATGAGTTATTTACAAGTGTCTGACCACTTATAAAATGTGTTCAATGTGCTGCCCATTGTGATGGATTGTCAACACAACCCTCTTCTCCCACTCTTCACACACTGATAGCAACACCGCAGGAGAAATGCCAGCACAGGCTTCCAGTATCCGTAGTTTCAGGTGCTGCACATCTCGTATCTTCACACCATAGACAATTGCCTTCAGATGACCCCAAAGATAAAAGTCTAAGGGGGTCAGATCGGGAGACCTTGGGGGCCATTCAACTGGTCTGACATTAACCCACATTGGATAGATCCCTCCATTCCCATTTCACCAACCATTCCCATTTTATTAAGGTGTATCCATATAAATGGCCCACCCTGTATATTATTCTTACTGATTTCCCAAAACAGGAGAATGAAATATGCCTGTGAAACTGTACAGTACAGTATATATTCAAAGTGTTGTGAATGGTTTGTGAATGATTTCTTTGGTGGTATTTCGTGGTGTGAGTTGTGAGCTTGTGTGAGTTGTTTTTTCTCTGCTCCCCCTGCAGTCTGCCTGAGGTGATGTCCATTAGCCTTCTTACTCCATCATCTCCTGTACATCTGAGTGAGAGACAGTGTGAGAGAGTCCCCTGCCTGTATTTTTCCCCTCACGCTCAATGCTGGCCCTGGAAAGATGCCATCCTGAGTCATGAGTCCCAACCAATGAGACACACATTCTCTATTCTCTGTGTTGGTAGAGACCATGACAGACCGGCTGAGGGAGAGGAAGGGTTTCCTTCTGTCCACTGTCTCATACAAATCACCCTGTCTTAGTAGACTTAGCTATAGTATTTCTCTCCCACAGATTACACTTTGATTCTCAAAAATATGGAATAAACAGCATCATATATCGGTTCAATAAGGAACAGGTTTTTTATTTTCCAATTTCAGGTTGATTCTGTATTTTTCGAGATGGTTGGCAACTTTAACAGAAAGAGACACGGAATGATAATTTATTCATTCATTCATCTTCTGTATCGCTCTATTCTGTGTACAAGATCACAGGGGCCTAGAGCCTGTTCCAGGAGACTTAGGGCATGAGGCAGGGTACACCCTGGGTAGGGTGCCAATCCATTGCAGGACACACACAGGGGTGGATCTAGAAAATTATTCATGGGGTGGCATGGGGGTGGCATTAAAATTAATGGGGGGTGGCAAGACTGAAGCAAGCATCCTTGCATGGTTTTTGAGGATTCAAGGAACGCTATTCTTGATCGGTGTATACATTAGGGTGCACATTTTTACATTGTCCTATAAGAATTAAATAAAGGCTGATGTGTGATTGACTTGAACCTGATATCTGGATTGGAACGTCAGATAAATTAAAAAACTCTTTTATTTTTAGAACACAAAGACACTAGTGCTGGGGTGGCAAGGCTTTTTCTTAGGGTGGCAATTTCCACCCCGTGCCACCCCGGTAGATCCGCCCCTGGACACACACACACACTATGGGCAACTAGGGAATTCCAGTTAACTTAATCTGTATGTCTTTGCACTGTGGAAGGAAATGAGAGTACATGAAGGAAACCCACCAAACACGGGGAGAAGTGAGGGCAGAAATCAAACCCTCGACCCTGGAGGTGCAAGGCCACAATGCTAACCACTACGCCACCCTTCCACCAATGATAATTTAGAGTCGTTCATTTTTATTAGAATATGACTTCCTGGTTAGAGAATTTGTCATTTCTAACGTGTGATAACGTACACTTGCTTTTGTGTGCCAGAGTGGTTCACGTTTGCATTTTTGGAGGATGTCTAATGCAGGTCTAATATGGGTTTGTACTATGCCTTGCTTTTCAAAATGTTTTTCATTACTGTACGTCAGAAGAAGAAAAAAAAAGTATCCCGATATTTGCACCACTGTAGTATATTCCATCATACAGTATGTTGTTTTTAAGCGTGCATATGCGTAAAGCTGCTGTGAGGGTTGCAGCGAAGCGGATGCGCAGGCGGCACTAGGACCGCGGGGAAATGACGACCTCGCTCGGCTCGAATTTGCATTAAGCTTCGGAGGAAACTGAAACCAGCGGATGTTCTGTATATAAATTACTAGTGACAGGAAAACACAGATCCGCGCGAGAACTTTCGTGCCGTTATGGGGGCTTTTCATTCAATACCGGAAGATCATCACTATCGGATTTTGTCTGAGAAGACAGGCTGTAAGTAAGGCAGGCTTTACAAATACAGTAGAGATGAAGCCGGTTTCCGCGATGCAGTTGTATGATTGCTGTCTTATTTGTGCTTGTGTCTCGGTGAAGCGCAGCGCAGCACAGCACAGCCTGCGCTCTTCATAAAGCTTTAACAGCGTAGTGTCAGGTGTATTGCATGACGTACAGCATGAAACTGAGGGGGAGCGCTCACACCACAAAAACAACCAAAATAACTTGGAATTCGTACATCATGTCAAACAATATTTGTTCAATAAAACAATACTTTTCAAATGGAATAAACATTGCAACAATTGCAACAAATGGAATAAACACTGTCACGGTTATTATTGTTACAGATGGAATGAATCTAGTAAGAATTGTTACAATCCAACCAACATAAAATAAAAACCAACCCATGTAAAAAAGGCAGTAAATGTAGGTAATAGCAGGACATATGAGTGGCAGCAGTCAACATTTTCAGCAGACATTTGCACAGTGCAGCTTTACAGAACTTTCAGTTTCCATTGAGGACATCCTCATCCTTGTTCCACACTCAACCTGCAGTTATCTTGTTGTTTTATATCTGTTGATCGACATCTTCCCATCCCAGCAGGAAAGTCTGAAATCGCTGGTCATTTGTAGGTACACGATCCCACTGCGACCTGACGTTAGGATTCAGATGTTGTGATGCGCCACGGATCCTCCCTGGGGATGAAATGCTGAACAGATAAACAAACCGGTGCTCAGCCCGCTTGACACTCTGCAAAAGTAGAGTTTGATTTTAAGGCAGAGTGAACTGAATTTGCATTTACATAGTCAGTGGCCCTTTTCTTCTCATGACAAGTAAGACACGAAGGAATATGCAGTAGTCTATTTCAGTGTGGCATTTGTCCTACAGTTATTTTCATTTAAGTGCTTTTTTTAGCTGACCTGAGCCATAACGGGGACCCTTTCTCCTTTTGGACGAGTTGACCTTTTGTGTGACTGGAAAGACACAATGGTTAGGCCATAAAGAACTGTGATATATATATATATACTGTATATAGACACACTATCAGTCAAAGGTTTGGACACACCTTCTCTGTTATTATTTTCAACATTGTACATTAACACTGAAGACATCCAAACTATGAATGAACACGGATAGAATTATGTAGCAAACAACCCATGTTTTTATATTTTAGATTGTCCAGAGTAGCAAAATTTTGCTTCGATCACAGCATGGCACACTCATAGCATTCTCCCATTCAAATCCCAACCCCAAGAAATTTAAATGCATGCCCAAGTGCAGTGGCCAAAACCATAACATTGCTATGATAGACCAAGAGCTATCTCTGCTGCAGAAGATAATTTCATTAGAATGACCAGCCTAAGAAACTGCCGAAGAGACATGCTTGGGCCAAGAAATACAAGAAATGGACATTTGGTCAGTTTTGGTTATGCTTTGTGTATCAGACGTAGAGAGGGTGAACAGACGGTTCCTGAATGTGTATTTCCCACTGTGAAGCATGGAGAAAGAGGAGTGGTGATGTGGGGGTGCCTTACTGGTGACACTTTTGGTAACATAGTCAAAATTGAGGGCTCACTTAACCAGCATGGCTACCACAGCATTCTTCAGCAACAGGCCATCCATTTGGTTTGCATTAAGTGGCACCATCATTTGTTTTGATGACCCCAAACACACCTTTAGGTTATGTCACCTCTAGCTATTTGTCCAAGAACGAGAGTGATGGAGTGCTGCGTCAGATGACCTGCCCTCCACAGTCACCTGCTCAAAATCCAATGGAGATGATTTGGGATGAGTTGGACCGGAGAGTGAGGGGAAAAGAGGCAAACAAGTACTCAATACCTCTGGGAACACCTTTAAGATTTTTGGCAACCATTCCAAGTGACTACCTTATGAGGCTGAACAAGAGTATGGCTAGTGTGCAAGGCTGTCATCAAAGCTAATGGTGGCTATGTTAAATAATCAAAAATATAAAACATTCTGGGTTATTTAACGCATTTTTGTTAACTACACAATTTCATATTTTTCCTATCATAATTCAATGAATTCAGTATTACTATACAATGTTGAAAACAATAAAAATCAGAAGAAGAAAAATAAATAAATAATTGTGTTTAAGCTTTTGGCTAGTACTCCTGTATATCCAAAAGCATTTTTTATGTGTTGCACATATGTATGTATGTATGTATGTATGTATGTATGTATGTATGTATGTATATATGTATGTATGTATGTATGTACACTATGTATAAAATATTGAAATGGAAAAAAAAATAATTTTCCATATATAAAATTTTAAATTGCCATTCATGATACATATTTAATATTTATATTTTTTAATATATTAGATATAGTGGAAATTCATATACTGTACTGTATGTCCATATTTCACATTTCCATATGGGAAGTACAGCTGCTTGCTCTTGTGTTCAATAATTATTATTCAATTATTAAGGATCTGCAGACAGTAGCAGATGGGATTTTGTTAAAATTAGAATTTTTTCCATTAAAAATAGAATTTTCAATTTACTAATAGTTGTTCTTGAATATCGCTTGAAGAATACATCCCTTTTTGGATTTAGTTTTGTAAAAAAAGAAATGTCTCTGTATATAGCCCAGCTGATGCCTAATACTAACATTTTGCTTTAATTCTTCTTTCAGTTTCACTGGAGCAGATAAAAATTCTTCACAACCGTTTCAAGCAGTTAAGCCACAATGATGATGTGCTACGGTAGGTTAAACCAGACAAAGACCAAACTTTGCTCAATGACAAATCTTTCACATTTCTATTTTATGCATATCTAAAATATGAAATTCCCTGTGTGTTAACATACCTGGCCAATAAAACTCATTCTGATTATTATTTCTCACAGTAGCCAAGTTCTACATAGGGTATAGAAGTCCATTCTCCTGGATACAATTATACTACAAATATGATACTATACTTATATGTTGTGTGGTATTTATCTTGAAGATATTATTCACTATGCTAGTATATAATTTATTAAGCCACACCTGAATTAACCCTTTTCATAAATGAATGCTTTCTATTTAAAGGAAAGACGATCTCAACACACTTCCAGACCTAGCAAGCAACCCTATTCGATCACAGATTGTAGCGGCTTTCTTTGACAGAAGGTCAGTGATGAGTACATTTGTAATTTATTCATTTGTAAATTGTGTCCATGACTGTGATTGACTCTTGTTTCAAGACCAGTTAAATTAACTCATCACTTCTGTTGCACCATTTTTGAGGCCTACATAACCCTCTTTGTAAATATTGGGGGGTTTGTCAGAATAATGAACTTACAGACACAGTAAAGGAATTTTAAGCTTAAACATTGAGGCGACGTATTAAACTATATGTTCAGAAGTGAAACTACTGCCACTTTGGTGACCTAGGCTCTTTAAATAGGAGGGGGGAAACAAATGCTCAATACCACCAACAACCAAACAATCAGCATATGAAGGTGTCTCTGCTTTAGTGTCTGGTGTGTTCTCTGTCAGTTATGTAAATGTGTTTCAAAGCATTGCATAAGTCCCTGAATGGTTTATATTTTTTTTATTTGTGAGTCTCAAAATCACTGATTATATAGCATAAGTCACTATACAATCATGTCAAACATTTTTTAAAACCATTGTCTATTCATACTCGTATGTATTATCCCAACAGAAATTTCCAGAGAGAAGGTGAAGGCTCAGTTCAAGAAATTGGCTTTGAGGAGTTCCTCACTGTCATGTCTTACTTTAGAGCTCCATCAGTGCACATGACAGAGGAGCAGCGAGAAGAAATACGAAGGACAAAACTACGCTGTAAGAATTCAGTAAATCAAGCAATGAAAGCACGCTGGCACGGTGGCTTAGTGGTTAGCACCCTCACTTTTGACCTCCAGGGCCGGGGTGTGCATTGAGTTTGCATGTTCCCCCCATACTTGGTGGGTTTCCTCAGGGTACTGTGGTTTTCCTCCCACAGTGCAAAGACATGCAGATTAGGTTAATTGGCATTCCCAAATTTCCCAAATAGTGTGTGAATGAGTGTGACTTGGCACCCTGCCCAGGGTGTACCCTGCCTCGTGCCCAAACATGAAGGTTAGTATGGATTTTTCGTTCCCCAATCTGCTTGATAAATAATTTCAGTGGTAGCATATTTTGATGTAAAATGTCTAGGTAATCATTATTGTGAAATATGGTTTTGTTTGTAGAAAATGGTGGTAAGGTGGCTTTGTCGTTAGCACTGTTGCTTAGCACCTCCAAGTTTGGGTGTTCGAATCTTGCCTCTAGTCTGTATGAGTTGAAGGGTGTGTAGGTTGCAAGAAGGGTGGGGTTCTCAGTGGAGATAATTTCCCCTTATAGCAATGACAGCTGACATTAAGCCAACAGTTATTGCAGACTATGGTTTATGACAGTGGCTTAAATGTAATCGATAGAGGGACATGGGGAAAAAAGTTTGAGCTTAAATACCCTGGTGTTCTTTAAAAAAAATTTCTTCTTGACACAGTGTACATTAGACATTTGACTCTGGTGCTCCAAACAACATTAATAATTTATCCACCCTCTTCTTTCCTGACAGTCCTATTTAACATGCATGATACTGACAATGATGGAACCATAACACTGGAGGAATACAAACATGTAAGTAATGTTTTAATGTAATGTAAATAATCTAGAACAAGACATTTCATGCAATACAGAAAAGGTTCAAAGAAGTAGCATTAAAAATAAAGGCTGAATTTTTAGGGTTAGCTAATTTATTAATTGATGGGTAAATTACAGTAGGTTGTTCCCAGACAATATTATTATTATTAATATTGTTATTATTATTATTACAGATAAATATATTTTTTCATTCATTAATTCATTCATTCATTCATTTATGAATTACTTAAGCATAACCACCTTATCTTTTATGGTGAATGTGGCATCAGTCCCAACAACCCTGGGGACTGAATCTATTAATTTATTCAAATTCAATTTTAATTGTATAGCACTTTTACAATTAAATTGTATAGAACTTTTAGTCATTGTCGCAAAACAGCTTTACAGATTCAATAGAAATTTATGGAAATATGTATGAAATATGGTAAAATGTGTATTTATCAAACCGATCAGATTGTCTCTGATGAGTAAGCCAAAGGCAATGGTGGCAAGGTAAAACTCCCTGAGATGGCAATAGGAAGAAACCTTGAGAGAAACCAGATTCAACAGAGAACCCATCCTCATTTGGGTGATAATGGATAGCAGGAAATGTTTTGCAGTTCTGTGTTAGGCAGCTGGAACTTCAATATAACAGTTGATGTCTTTAAGTTAATATGGAGTCCAGTTTGTTATTGGAGGCTCAGGTACAAAGCTGTAGGAAATTCCAGTCCTGAAGAGCGATTGCAGTCACAAGTTTTCATGGTAAAGTGGAACCGTCCCCAGTCACCACACGCATCCCAAGCAGTCCACATGGGGCCTCCATGTGACAAGATCTCCAGCCCGAAGTGAGGCAGGAGGATGTGTCAGACAGGTCCAGAGGGCAGAGGGGGTGGGGATTGTTGGCAGCTCAGAAGTGGCATATGTAGCTTGATAAAGAAAGACAGGGAGAGGGAGAGAGAGAACAGTTAGGTTTGGTCACAGTCACATAATGTATAAAATAAATGTATATTTAGTGCAGAGTTCAAGCAGGGACTCATAACTAAAAGGGAAAGTCAGAAGGAAACACAAACACAGACATGAGGGCTCCCTGGGAAGTAAAGACACAAAATTATTGGCCTAAATTAAGCAAAGATCCAACTAAGGAAGTTGCTGAAACGAGTAACATTGGTTTAAGAACCTGGAACCTGGATAGTGGTAACCCATCATCTTTAAGGAAGAATGATGATCAGAGATCACTTGGTGTTGGGAACATCATGATAAGTAGAGAAGTGGATGAGGTGAGGCACTATACAAGTACGTGGGGACAGTGTTGCTTCAGTTGGTCAGATTACTGTAGGTTAGCAATATTAAGTGCCCCCCCCCCCCAAAAAAAAAAAGTCAGATTACTACCTGAATATACTGAATGACCAGTTTTTTTCATCAATGGATTTTTTTCTTCGCTGATGGCATGGGAATATTCAAAGCTGGCAATGACAGGATTCATCAGGCTCAATTGTCAAAGAGTGCTTCAGGTAGCATGAGACATCATTTTCATAAATGGATTGGCCACCACCTTAACCACATTGAGAATCTTTGGGATGTCCTGGAGAAGACTTTACACAGCGATTCGATTCGAAAGATAAATGTATCTTCAGTGCAGAGTAAAGCAACCAGTCACTCCACCGTCAACAAACCTGAGTAATCAGTGAGAGGAAGACAGCATCTAAACATACCAGTTCATTATAATACTCGATGTCCAGATCTGCTCCTTTACCTAAGACGAATCTATGCACAAAAATGTTTGACTAAATAAATAGTTTTGTATCCTAGACTTAAACACATAAGACTTCGCCTGAGTCTAAATTTAGTGCTTAGTTAATTAGTCTAAAGATTATTTTTCACAATTAATCAAGCAGCTATGTCCCTGGTTGGTCAATTCATCATTTTATTAACATGCAACATAAAATTTTGTATAACATTTTATAAAAATGTTTATAGCTGGATATGCATAGGCATTTATCACATATTTTAACTTAAAAAGTTGTATGGCTAATTACTTTCAAAGTTTTAATTTTACATATTACTATTCATACTATTCATAACAAAAGTTATAATTTCTCCAGTGTACTTTTAATTAAGAAAGATGTTTCCTATTTAGCTATTAATAACTATAGAAAAGTCTTATTTTTTACTTGTTTTGTAAATTTTTTCTGCAAAAGTTTACATACATTGACTTAAAGCATAATAGTAATGAAAATCTATGTTGTTTAAGTTAAATGTCTATAAGCACATTAACAAACAGCTTACAATATGCACAATAAGGTTGCAGTGACGTCCAGGAAGTGACAACAACCAGTACTCAGACTGAAACCACTATTTTATATATTTAGCATTTGTGCTAGGCTGGTAAACCATTTGTCTTTGATACAACAAGTTGAGCACCATTTTATTAGATCTTTGTTAAAAGAGTCTGATGATTGGGTTTGTGAGAATAAGGCCTTAAGGCCTTTATAATCATGCACTTCTAATTCTTTTGATTAAGGTAAAACACAGCAATCCACACAAGTTGGTATATTCACATATTCTACATAATTCATCACGTCAACATTCCAGTCCTAATCAAGATTTTATGAAAATAGCATGTGTGGTATGCAATATCTAACAAGATACTAACTTGTTGCAGGTGGTGGAAGAGCTGCTCTCTAGGAGTGGATCGCTCGGAAGGGAGACAGCCAAGGGCATTGCAGATGCTGCCATGCTGGAGGTCGCTAGCATTTCAGTGGGTCGCATGGTAGGCTCTTTACAGTTTACAATGGGTTGTTAAACTAATTTACGGATCAGACTAACAAATGACTATAATATAACAAAAACAATTCCTCTGAAAATATACACTGCCCGGCCAAAACAAAGTCACAGCATGCAACTAAGCAAATAGGTAAGAGCCTCTCACAGGATAAATCCACTGGGTAGTTACTGTAGTGATTAATATGTTTCAGCTGGCTTAAGTTGTTTAACCATAACTGATGCAGTGAGTAACTTCTTAAAGGCAGCACATACAATGGACTTTGGATAAAGGTCATGGGGACTGTTGAGTGTTGGGCACATCACGATAAGAAGAGAGATGGATGAGGTGATGCACCATCATGCCTAGAACTTACCATACAAACATCTGGGGACAACGTTGGTCAGATCTAGGTTAGCGAGATGGCAATACCGGGGATATGCCTGTAAATATGGCTCAAATTGTCAAAGAATGAGACTTCATTTTCATACATGAATTGGCCACCAGCTTAATTGAGAATTGAGAAGCTTTGGGAAGTCCTGGAGAAGACTTTATACAGCACTCCGACTCGCCCAACATCAATACAAGAACGTGGAGAAAAATTTGGAGCAAAAAGCGGTACAAGAGAAAATTAGAGTGTTTGTCTTTTTTGGCTTGGCAGTGAATTCATTTATTGGCATTTATTGAAAGAGTTCATACTGAAAGCACAAATGAATAAAACACTATGAAAAAGATGAACAGACAGTGGTCCATTACCCCCATATTTTGGTTTTATAATATCATCTTGCATAGTGTTCAGTTTATTGGGGGGTGGCTAACCTCTTCACAGCAACATTAGCCAAACTAGAGTTTGTGAGCTTACACAGAAGATACAAATTTGTAGTTTGCTGCAAGAATTACTCATGACTAGCATATCGTCTTATTTTCTGTCTTATTTTGCTCAAAATTTATTTCCACAATTTTTCTTGCTATCTAATGATAGGAGTACTGTGTAAAGGTTTTTTTTTTCATTTCCAGGGTCCAGATGAAATTTATGAGGGGATTACGTTTGAGCACTTTGTGAAGGTTTGTCTATATTTTTGACCAGTGTCAGATACCAAATTTATCAGTACAATGACACTGTCTGGCTAAAAGGTCACACATAGTAATATATATAATAGTCTATTGCAATTTATCTTTGATTAGAGCATGCAATATGGTGCATATGTGAAAGTATTTGTTCATGAGCCTAGAACCACAATTTAAGTCCGAAATAGGCTTGTACCACCAGGGGGAAAAATATATGTATATTATCATTTTATTTTGATCACAAGTTGACACAGGCCAATTTGACCCTTTGACATTTGAAATTTGAAAATTACTTTTTTTTTCTTTTTGCCTGGCAGTGTATAATTATAATATCATAATTAAAATGTATAATATCATTATAATTAACTATATCTAGTTAATTACATGTCATTTTTGAAAAGGGGTTTATCATTGAATGACATTATGAGTTAATATAAACCTAATAATGCATTTGTTTTAAAATCAGATACTGAAAGGAATAGAAATTGAGACGAGGATGCACATCAGATTCCTAAATGTGGACACGACAAGTCTGTGCAAATGATGCCTTATCTGCCACCGATGTGTCACCTGACATTCCAAGGCACCAATGATATCTCTGAAGCTAATGCTTAGCGGAAAGGTAAAAGGGTTATTTTGAACTTAAAATGATATCTTGGTTAAGCACTATGGTGGTGCTGAGGTTTCATCAACTCATATAAATTCTAATCACAGAGTAAATAAATTGACAGATTTGGTATAGCATGTTTAAGTCAATGGACAGAAATAGACTTTGCATGTTTGCTTCACGCAATAATTTTAAGATCTGTGATGAATTAGTTGGAGAACTGAAGGACTTATTTATCTGTTAATTTGCATATTATCAATTCTAGAGACCTGAATGTTATTTAATTGTCCTGTTATTTAATTGTCATTATTCAGGGGTATATACAGTATGTAGAATAGCAATAAATATGCTGCAGAATGGCAATAAATAACCTTTCTCACTGTGAGCCTCTCTCTCTCTCTCTCTCTCTCTCTCTCTCTCTCTCTCTCTCTGTCACTCTCACACATGCATGCGTACACACACATGCAATGTTTAAAATTGCTCACCAGCAATAAATAAATGCAGGGCATTTATGTGTGACATATTACATATGCAGCAGTCCTTATTTCATGTTGTAGTTGTTGTTTTTATCAGATTTGCTTAGAATGTGTTTAACAATGTCTGCATAACAATGAACTTTGTGCTTTATGATCAACAAATGCTGTTTAACACTATTTAGATGAGCCCTCATATCAACCTTCCAGAGCTTAAAAACAGTCCGATTTTTTTCATTACCTGAACCTACATTGGGTAAACCTGGCCTATCTGGCAACACAAGTTACAGCTTTACAACATCATTTTCTAGACTGCCGTGATTTGTTGCCTCACTTTACACACTACTGCAGTATGTTCTGCATAGTCAGTATGTCATAATCGTGTGCTTACACACAAGTTTGCCTGTGCAGTTCTGTATGATCTGTAAAAGTAACTAGTACAATTTCTTGGTTGATTTTTATGGCCTTCAGACATTTAAGATAACAATCCTTTTGGTTCTCTTGCTTTTTTAGTTTGGTTTATTTTCACACAGTGCATGATCAAAGAAAACCAAACGCAATAAGAAGGTTAGATAATAGGGGATTGTTTGGGTAAAAGCCTGCTCATAATACATTTTGATTTTCTCATCAAGAATAGAGCAATGGGAAAAGGAGAAGACATTTTCAGCAAAATCTGCCAAAAATCACATAAACCAAAACGGAACAGGGAGTCTGTAACTGATATTTATAAAAAAATCTCCAGAATTCGTGGCATTTTTTGCCTTGGTCTGTGCCTTCTGGCCTAATTTAACTCCTCCCATCTATAAAAAAATGGTTGCATCATTTGGTTCACTCAACTTGAATTCATAATTCACTCAGTCACTCAATCTTCATACTGCTTTTCCCGTATAGGGTCGTGGGAGGCCTGGACCCTTTAAATTTCTGCAAAAGTTATGGAAAATTGTACCTGTCTGAAAAGGCCTTAAGGCTGTGACTTATGAGTGCTATGCACAGTTTCACCAGGTTGGCCATTCATTTTAGTTCATTATTTGAGTAACATAAACAGAAACATACCCTGTAGGACCATGGGCTCCAGTCTGAATAAAGACGACTCTAAAGATCTCTATACATATACAGTACACAGCTTTGTCAATTAGTGCCTTACATAATGTTGTTTAAACAACAAGTCTATGATACTTGGTCATTTCCAGGATGCATGAATTTTTATATCTAATCTGTCCAATAATCCTATTGCCTTACCTGATTTACAAAATAATCATAAACTTATCGTAAATCATTTTTATATTATACAATTATCATTTGCTTTAATGGCAAAAACAAATATCTAATGAAGTTAAATAACTAGTCATTCTTATGAAATATATAAAAAAAATATTTTGAATCGAAACATTATTTAAATGACAGATCATTTTGCTTCTTTTCTATATTTATATTTATTACCAATAAATGATTGTAAAAAAAATCTAGAAATAGCCATAATGATCTTTTGATCTTGTACTGATTATGTGTATTCAAGTGTACTGTTTAAGTGGCACAGTGGTTAGCACTGTTGTTCCACTCCTCTGTCGGGTCTGTGTGTGCGGCGTTTGCATGTTCTCCGAATGCCTTGTAGGTTTCTTCCAGGAACTCTGGTTTTCTCCCACAATCCGAAGACATATAGAGTATTTCTAAATTGTGAGTGTGTGTCCCCTTGTGTCCCCAGTGATGGACTGGCAACCTGTCCACGATGTAGTCCGTCTAGTGCCCAGAGTCCCATGGAAGAGGCTCCATAGGCCTTCCGCTACCCTGTACAGGAATAGCGGTATAGAGAATGTGTGAGTGAAAGTATCTGAAAGTATCAGTAGCAGCAAACTGTGCCTTTCAGATGTGGCCTTCATTGAGCTTCAAAACTGTGAGCTTCGTGGAAACAAACCAAAAACCTGCTTTTTTTTTTTTTACCCTTGATTATAGTGCATCTGGCCATTACTAAAGGTTTCGCAACATAATCAACATGTCATGCAAATGAACCATGCACTAAATCGAATGGTATACGGTAAGTTGATGAAGTAACATTTGTTAATTGATTTACAGCGTTTGAGCAATAAGAAAACATTCCATGTTAAAGTTGCCAATGGCCTCTCAGCAACACAGGGATTATAGCTGAAGTTTATTAACAAGCAAACTAAAAGCAAGAGACAGTGATACCAGGGGCGGATCTAGAAAATTATTCATGGGGTCGCATTAAAATTATGAGGGTATACACTAGGGTGCAAATTTTTACATTGTCCTATAAAAATTAAATAAAGGCTGATGTGTGATTGACACTAGGGCTGGGGTGGCAAATGGGGCTTTTTCTTAGGATGGCAATTGAAACCCCGTGCCACCCCGGTAGATCCGCCCCTGAGGGATACCTTTTTATTTTATAAAAGATAAAAGGTAAACAGCAATGAAAAACTCTGTCGGAGATAATCATGTATACATCCATTATAGGGGTGCTCCAGAACTAACAAATAGCACTACATCTCTGATTAAAGTCCAAAGAATATAGAAACAAAAAAGTAAAAAAATATATACTGAATTTGAGCAACAGCGAAAAACATCACCTAAAAACCAACAAACAGTTCAAAATGCACCCCCACATAACCCAAGGAAAAAACTAACAGTAACAATAAAATACGAAGAAAATATGAGCTCATCACAGGTGTTTTCCTACAAACCGTTTTTTTTTTTTTTTTTTACTAGAAGGCAATAATGCTATCATGCAGGTTATATAAACATATAAAACCTGACAATTAAATGGTCAGTTCTTTGTGATTTATACACTGGTGCTTTAAAAGCAGGGTTTTGTTTTCAGCAGAGTGTAGGTAAAACATGACTTAATGTGGGCACATGCTCTTATACCTCAGTGGTTACCCAACATGGGGCAAACATGCAGGAAGACTATAAATGAACTGGTATGTGGTAGAACCTTGTTCTGTAGTATTACTGTTATCTCTCTAGGGGACATTTTGAAGAAAAATGTGGGGATTTCTTTCTTTCATACATTGTTTACTACAGAAAACACAGAGCGAGAGAGTGAAGAAAAGGGTATGTCTTACGGTGAAACGGAAAGGAGGGCAGTGAGAGCACATCACTTCAAAGTGGCAGTTTTCTTCTCTTCTTGCAGCAGCTACCAAGAAGTACTTTCAAGTGTTTGATATAAAATCAACATCAAAGTCCTGATGATACTTGTTATCATCAATACTTTTTCCATCACGGCAGATTTTCAAATTAAATGGATAAGGTTTACACCACTCCTTTATTTTGACTGTCATTTAGAGACATTTTTGAGAATTGAAGGAATTCAATATTATACTGTATATTGAGGGCATAGAGTCATTTTGTTTGTTTTTATTAAATCAAATAAACCTACTTACATTAGTACAGTAGCTGTGGCTGTGACCATGGCACTTAAATTGCCCATATATGTGGAAATTCAATTACTGTAAGTTTAAATTGAAGTAGGGTTTAGTGCTTTTTAGTTGTAGCATACACATGCAAAATAGTTCTTTCCTCAATCTTTATAACAATGCATGGGTGCCATGCTATATGTGTCTTTATGTATCTTGTCTATGTATGTGTCTTTGTATATTTATGTATCTTTCACGATTGACTAAAGCCAATCCGTTTTTTCTTTTCATTATTTTGGCTATTTATTTTAAACTGTTTGCACTTCTTTTTGACAGGCCTAGTAATTCTACAACCCACTTCATTTAGCTTAATTTCTTAGCATTTAATATTACTGAATAAATACACATGTTCTAAAAGTTGACATTGATAACAACTAAGCCTGACTAAGCACTGCAGCTTACCAATGTTGTGTGTATTGTGATTGGCAAACAGTTGTGGGTAGCTTGTGTGATGCAGTAGTTGTGCAGTATATTGGAAATGTACTGTATGAATACAACTGTATAAAAACAGCCGTGAACAATTTAACATTATGTGTCCTGAGGAAATGTGATTTCACTCACTCACTCATTATCTACTGTATACCGCTTTATCATGTATTCAGTGCCATGGGGGGCCTGGAGCCTATCCCAGGAGGCTTAGGGCACAAGGCAGGGTACACCCTGGACAAGGTGCCAATCCATCGCAGGGCACACACACACACATACACTCATTCATACACTACAGGAAATTTGGGAAGGCCAGTTAGTCTAACCTGCAGGTCTTTGTACTGTGGGAGGAAATCGGAGTATCCGGAGCACAGGGAGAACATGCAAACACCATGCACACATAGACGGGAAGCGAGCCTGGCTGGGAATCGAACCCAGACCCAAGAGGTGCAAGGTGACAGTGCTAACCACTACACCACCGTGCCGCCGGAAATGTGATTTTTGTGTTATTATTATTAATTTTCTGTTAGAGGTATTATTACAGTGATCAATTCATTATTAATATACAGTATACTGTACACTGCATAAAATTACAATGCAAAGCATTATGCCCAGTATTGTATAGGTTCCCCCTGGGGTTGTACTGTGGTGTCTGGCATCAGGACGTTGCGAGTGTATCCTTTGGGTGCTGTGGGTTATGAGGTGGGGCCTCTGTGGATTGGACTTGTTTGTCTGGCATACAGTATCCCTTGGGAAATTAATCAGACTGGGATCTGGGGAGTATGGAGGCGGTCAGTGTTTTATCATGCCCAGCATTGTCTTTTTTGTGTTGCATTGTCTGGCTTTTGGTGCCCGAGGGCATGAGTGAGCCTTGGGCGCCCATCATCCTGTCACAAGAGTAATGGTCAGTGGGTGCATCAGGATATGAAGACCCATCCCTTGGACTAGGGTCAATCCAAGCTCATCAGACCACCTGGTCTTTTTCCTGCTCCAAAGACTAATCTTTATGCTCCCTAGCAAAGTGAAGCCTTTTATCTTATTAGCCTCAATAACAAGTGTGTATATGGAAATTCTATTCAATTTCCAATTAAACATAGCTATGGTTTTTACCATTGTTTTTTTTTTACTATCCAACTTCAACTAGTGTTTATACAGTAATTCATTAATTCCTTTTTGTGACCTCCTTTTGCGGGCAATACAGCATCAATTTGTCTTGGGAATAAAAGATACAAGTCCTGCACAGTGGCCAGAGGAATTTTGAGCCATTCCTATTGCAGAATAGTGGCAAGCATCACAATGCTGGTGGAGGAAAACGTTTCCTTACTCACTCATCCAAAACACTCCAAAGTGGTTCAATAATACTTAGATCTGGTGACAGTGCAGGCTATGGGAGATGTTCAACTTCACTTTCATGTGATCCTGATACACGGCACCGCCTTCAGGATACACTGTTTGAACCATGGTCCTCTAGAATGGTCCTCCAGAATGGTTTGGTATCCTTGGCAGTGACGCGCCCATCTAGCACAAGTATTGGGCCTAGGGAATGCCATGATATAGCAACCCAAACATGATCACCGATCCACCCCCATGCTTCACTCTGGGCATGCAACAGTCTGGGTGGTGCGCTTCTTTGGGGCTTCTCCACACCATAACTCTCGTGGGTGTGGGAAAGACGGTGAAGGCAGACTCATTAGAGAGCAATACATGTTTCACATTATCCATAGCCCAAGATTTTTGCTGCTGGCGCCATTGAAACCAACGTTTGGCATTGGCACGTGTGACCAAAGGTTTGGCTATAGAAGCCCGGCCATGTACATTGACCCTGTGGAGCTCCCGACAAACAGCTTTTGTGGAAACAAACTTTAGCGGAGTTGAGGTGCACATTTAATTCTGCAGTGAGTTGGGCAGCTGTGGTTTTATGTTTTCTGGATACAATCTGGATTAGCACCCGGACGTCCCTTTCAGACAGCTTCCTCTTGTGTCCAAAGTTACTCCTGTAGGATGTGGTTTATCTATCTTGGTGTTATGCTGACATTACCCTGGATACCGTGGCTCTTGATACTGTACATCACAAAGACTTGCTGTCTTGGTCGCAGATGCGCAAGCGTGATGAGCACCAACAATTTGTCCTCTTTTGAAATCTGATATGTCACCCATAATGTTATTTTAAGCAAAACTGTGCTGTTTCTCTGTTAATTAAACCTTCATACTCTGCTCTTACTGGTAGAATGTGCAATCAATGAAGATTGGCCACCAGGCTGGTTAAATTTAGCCATGAAAACTCCAACACTAAATTGGCCAGTGTTTCAGTTTCCATCCACTACAGTATTGTAATTATCAAGTTTCCAATTTACTAACTAGACCTATGTTTCTTTCTAGCAGTCTACTGGTTATTCTGTGATTTGTATGGTAAAAATTGGTGGTAGTGAACTGCTTTGCCCTCACTGTGCAACAAATTCTTGTACGCCAGGACGGGACGTTAATGTTGGTTTTTGAAGATTTGAAACCACTTCTTGTTAGCTGCCGTGAGTAGAGAAGAAAACTGCCACTTTGAAGTGATGTTGTGTAGTCAGAGACAAGTTTAGAGGAGCTCTCACTGCCCTCCTTTCTGTTTCACTGTAAGACAATCCCCTTTCTTCTCCCTCTCGCTTTTTTGTTTTCTGTAGAAGGTAAGAAATCCCCACCTTTCTTCTTCTTCTTCAAAATGTAACCTTGACAGGTAATATTCAGAATAAGGGTCTACCACTTACCAGTTTCTCTTTAAGTTCATAAGAATTGCAGTTCTAACTATATTTTAGTCTCAGGTAGACTACTACTGTATGATATACATTCCAGAGACTCCAACATTTCTGTGAAGCATAGCCATTGTTTTTTTCTTTTTTCTTTTAAATTAGCATTAGCAATTAGGTATTGCATAAGTTTTGACCTACACTCAAACTGTGTTTAATCCAAACCTAATTCTAGTCACTCAAGATCTACAGTATATGTCTATACAGACTCATCCTATTGTTCTTTTCTGCATTAATAAAAAAGAAGACTCTAATCTTTCTTTTATTTTCTGTATATTACTGCATTTAGCTTTGATTATAGCATACACTGTGGTGCCAACTCTGTGTAAAACGTTTCCGTCATGCTCCGAGAATTACTATTTCACAGTTTGAGTCCTGGAATATACCTTTGCCACCAGGGATAAAAAAAAATCCGCTGATGGGATGAGTCACAATCCTGTGAGTTCTTATCAGATTGTGTGCGTGGACATGTTCTTTCTTTCACTATTAAAAAATGGCTGTGATTTCAACTGTGGATGTTTTATGCACCATTCACCATCATTTATTCATTTTTTTTTTCAACCATATTTCTTTCATAAAGTTGACAGTTAAACACTATTTTTCAAGATAATAATGCGATGGACAATTCTCAATCCAGTTCCAGTCATTTCAGCAATCTCCTTAGGCTTTTATTCTGTTTGTTTGTTTGATGCGGCCAATAATTTGACTCTACTGAAACACAATAACATTCCAGTCCGTTCAATTCAGTTTTATTTATATACAGTATAGTGATTTCAACAATGGTTATTGTTGCAAAGCACCTTTGCAGAATTAATAAGAAAATTAAGGAAATGTATAAGGAAATACATATAAATTATAATTATCAGATTGTCGCTGATGAGCAAGCTGTGATATTCGAAATATTTGAGACATTTTGGTAATAACAGATAGCAGGGATTAATCTTTACTAATACTGTGTTGCAAAGAGATTTTTTAAAGTTAATATGGAGTCCAGTTATTTGAGGCTCAGGTGCATACAAAGTTGTGTTTTCAGTTTAAGTATTTTTTTATCCAGGTAGGAGTTATTTATTTATTTATTTATTTATTTATTTATATTATTTATTTATTTGCTGTATATTACACACCGATTAGCCACAGCATTCATAACACGTAACAGGGCACCCAAGCTCCTGGGGACTAGCCTGTCTGGTCTAATCCCACAGAAAAGACAATCCTGGCAACAAGAGAAAGGCACCAAAACACCCAGTACACCACAGCCCACTAAACATGGAGCCCAACAGGGCAAGGAGACCAAGGCCACCAACTCAGCCTGAAAATCTGAATCTGACTGCGTACCCATGTGTTGCGTCAGACAAACAAGTGTGATACCCAGAGGACCCATGCTGCAAACCAAAGCACTCAAAGGATCCGCTGCCATCATCCTGTTGCCAGACACCACATCATACCCCCAATGGCCAGAGCAGATCAGGTGGTACAAGGAGAACCTGCACAATACTACTGTTTTGTGTTGTAATATAGTTGGCTGGTCAGTGTATATTATAATAATAATAATGTCCAATACATAATAATATCCAGTCCTGTTCAATTAAATGCTTAACATAGCAAGGTTGGTATGTAAACAAACTCTGCAGGGTCAAGAAGATTCCAACTCAAAGCAGTTGGCCTTCAAACACAAAAATTTTGGAGGGGACACTTTTGGGTCTTATAGATAGATAGTTATGATTAATCAAAAGGTTGGTGACAAGAACCGGGATTACGAGAATAATAAGATCATCTGTTTCAGTTTCTAATTTGATAAAACATTTAGTTTTTATTGTGGTTCACAAATGTGCACTTTAACATTCTGTACAAAGTTCCTGACCTATATACTGTATGAGCACTGCTGAGCTTGGCATGGCACAGGGATCTCAACAAGGAACTTCAGACAAATATGTATCCCAGACTCCATTTCTCAAGCATGTGACTGGGGAAAAGGGTATTATATTTTGGTGCCACTTCCTATATATCTGGTCATTTAAGCACCATGCAAAATAGGCATGTTGATACAAGATACCTAGAAAGCACAGATTTCTATGGTGTGATTACAGCCTTGACAGGAATGGATTTGTCCAGTGTGGTATACATTTGGAATTCATGATGCACACAGGGTAAAGGATAAACTACACACACACACACGCACACACACACACACACACACACACGCACACACACACACACATCTACACACACACACACACACACACACAGACACCCATCTTGTGACAGGGGCGACGGCTAGTCGGTGTTTTTTTCTTTCCTATCTGATGTGTTTAGCTG
>QMIH01003437.1:2674-13245 GCA_003987875.1 Clarias batrachus | reverse complement strand
AAAAAAAAATCTGTGTCATCAGTTCAGGCTGCACAGCAACAAAATGTGATTATTTTAAAGGGAGGTGATTATTTTCTATACCTGATGCTTATTGCATCTACAAAAAAAGAAAAAAAAAAAAACATAGGCAATGGCATAGCTAAAGGTGTGCAGTTCTACTCAAATAAACACTGGCATATTTAAATACTGATTTAAAATCATAGGACCTATGTCACCCAAGGTAGTTTATGAATGCTTGATGCTTGATGCATTATAATAATAATAATAATAATAATAATAATAACAATAATAATAATAATAATAATAAAATGACAGGGATGACATTACACAGGCTTACTCAGATCTGTTGCTGCCTGACGGATTTTTTTCAGCTTTTCAATGACCTCATTATGCATCAGTGATATTTTGTCAGCTGCAATGATGTTGACTAGGCAGAAGGTTTGATCATCAAGACCTGGGTTGCTCCTGTAGCCAGGTTCATTTGGAGACACCGGGAACGCAGGATTAAACTGAAAGTGTACATGGAAGAGATAATACATAGTTCTGTAATTTCATGGGTATATGCAAAAATCTGTTAATTTAAATTTTTTTTTTTCAGAGTCTTCCAAGTTTTCCAAATTTTATGTTTCACACTCATCTTAAAATGAAATAATTGAAGTAATTTCCCCCTCATCATTCTACACACAATTCTTTCAAARTGACAACATARAAACATTCTTTCATTCATCTTAGAAGAAAAGTTCAAGCTCAACCTGGTTGGATGGGCAGAGTCGTTACTCAGCCATTTTCCGCTCCAGAGACTTTCACAGTGTTGTCCTAAAGCCACTGGCTTAGGGTCATTGTCTTGTTGAAATGTAAACCACAACCAGTGCATCAATGTGCATTTTTTCCTCTTTTCCCACTGACTAGTCTCCCAGTCCTGGTTGCAGTAAACCATCCCCACAGAATGATGCTGTACCACTGTGTCTGACTGTAAGGATGCCATCAATACAGTCATGTGCAGTGTCTGATTTCCACCATATAGGATACATGCTATTATTGATAACAACCATAAAAACTGCATAGTGCTTAAATACCTCCAAAAAGCTAATTGGAGTGTTGTTAAAAAATGAGTTTGGAGATGTGGACTAGAACTACTTTAACTATACATTCAGAATATACATTCACCTTATACACTATTGGACTGTGAGCATACCAAACTATTATCTCTCTCTCTCTCTCTCTCTCTCTCTCTCTCTCTTTCTCTGTTAAGCTACATGTGCTGCTCTTGAGCTTCCAGTGATCCAGATCCCATCTCTGCCCTCTGGACCTGTCTGACTCATCCTGGTTCCCGGCTTCTAGTTGGAGATCCCGTCACATGGAGGYCCCATGTKKACTGATTGGGATACGTGTCCTAACACCAGCTGATGCAGACAGCTGTTCTCTGAGGGCTTGTGACTGTAGTTGCTCAATAATTCAGGACTGAAATTTCCTACAGTCTACCTTAACCTCCAATAACGCCATATTAACTTACAATAAATCATCTGTTATGTTAAGCTTCCAGCTGCCTAATGCACAATATGACTGCAAAACTATTCCTGCTATCCATTTTTGCCCAAATGATGATGAGTTACCACATTTCCTTCTCTGCTATTGGGTCCTACACTACATTCTGTCCTGGTATTATGAGAAAATTAATAATTCGATCCCATTTCATGATGAGCGTGAAAAAATATGGAAAACTTTGTCTGCACTGTATTTTAAACAAGTTGGAAGTGCTTTTCTTACTTTGTATCCTTCATCAAGAAACCCATGTAATGCTTTGACAATATCCTTTTCATGTGCACCACCTTGATTGGCCTCAAGCCCCATGATATCATTGAGGACAAAAGGTAAAGGGAAACCATCTTCTCCTTCAATGTAATGGGTTTTGTACTAAAAGACGAAGACAAACTCAGTCAAATTATTTATGTTATGTTAAAACATTTCCTATCATGTTTGTTGTTCATCAGATTGTTCCTGTTTCTCAAGCTACTGTAAATGATAAAATAGAATTGATTATATACTCACTACTTTTGTGAAACTGCTTCCACCTGTTCCATCAACAAGAGCTCCAGAGGTAATTCTTCTTTGAAAAGCATTATTGACTGAGTTTATGAAACTGGACTTTCCTGCCCCGACTTCACCAACAATGAGAATTCTGACAAACTGAACATTTGGGTAGCGGAGTTTGAAGTTCCTCAGTTTCTGCTCAAGTTCATTTTTTCTCCTAACAAAAGCAAATCAACAAAACATTCTTGACGTTCTACTGTACAGATGAAACACAAACTGGCCAAAAATATTTCTTATGTTCCGTACATTTTGAAATCTAGTCGCTGTCTTAGAAACCCCATACCCTTTCTYAAGTTATTTGAAGGTGGATTGTAGCAGGGGTTGCTGTGGTGTATTAAACAAAGTGCAGTTGTTGCTGGATGTCTGGAAATCCCTTCAGGATCAATAGAGTGAGTGAGTGTGTATCTATCTATCTATCTATCTATCTATCTATCTATCTATCTATCTATCTATCTATCTATCAATCAATCAATGGGGAAAAATAGATTTAAATCAAATCCACTAATATGGCAAAATCCAATAGTGTGCACTTAAGTACTAAATAGTAATGCTGTTAAATTTCATGTTTATTTAATATTTTTCAAAAAGTTTGTTGGAGACTTGTAAATTGAACATGCTTAGGAAAGAGACTTTTATTATGAAAAGCGGACTGAATGACTCTGCAAGCAAGACGTTTGCACAAGGAGTATTTATTCAGTTTTGTTCTTTGTATTCATATCTATTTTATGCCTTTAGTTCTCACAGCATGTGAGATTGGATGATTTCAATAAATTGCCAGTCTTCAGAGAATCTTCGTTCCCGCGAAATTACTGGGGGAAGCTACAAATGGTTTACTAAACACTAACCAATCCACTCTAAAAATATAAACTTTTGATTAGTTAAATTTCTTAGGTTGAGCATTTTTACACATACACAAAAAAAATGAGTAAATACAAAAGTTTTAAGTTAATTTAAAAATAACCTATGAATTGATTAATTGTAGTTTCAATTGAGTAAATGTAATAAAAATCACTAGATAATACAATGGTAACCATAATGCAAACCATAATGCAACCAAAGGGGGCACAATCCACTGTCTTCTTGTGCCAGTTCCAAGWCTGGATAAATGCAGAGGGTTGTGGCAGGAACGGCATCCGACGTAAAACATTTGTCAAATCAAATTACACAAATCATTAACAGAACTTCCATAACGGATTGATCATGTTGACCTACAGGGTGCTGGTGGAAATTGGGCAACYGTTGGTCGAAGAAGGAAAGGAGGAAGGCGTGTTCGTAGGCAGAGCGAGAAGAGGAAAGGCAAGCATTTAGGAGTGACAATAGGGACTTTGAATSTTGGGTCTRTGACAGGAAAGGCAAGAGAGTKGGTTGACATGATGCAGAGAATGAAGGTGGATATACTATGTGTCCAGGTGACCAGGCGGAAAGTTAGCAAGGCTAGAAGCTTATGATCAGAGTTCACGTTGTTTTACCATGGTATGGATAGGAAAATAAATTGAGTAGGAGTTATCCTGAAAGAGGAGTTTGTAAGGAATTCTGGGGGTGAAAAGAGTATCAGATAGGTTGATGAGTCTGAATCTGGAAATTGATGGTGTGATGTGCAATATTGTTAGTGGTTATACCCCACAGGTAGAATGTGAGAATGAGAATTTCTGGAGTGAGTTAGATGAAGTGATGCAGAGAAATCTCCAGAGGTGAGAGCGTGGTGATTAGTGCAGATAGTAATAGACATGTTGAGGAAGGGAACAGAGGTGATGAGTATGCAATAGGGAGGTTTGGTCTCCAGGAAAGGAACGTCAAAGGACAGATGGTGGTGGAATTTGCAAAGAGGATGGAAATGGCAGTAGTGAATACCTTCTTTGAGAAAATGCAGGAAAATAGGGTGAAATATAAGATCAGAGGCAGAAGCACTCAGGTCGGCTACATTTGTGTCAACTTTGTAATCTGAAGGAGATCGGTGACTGCAAAGTATTGGTAGGTGAGAGTGTAGCCAGACAACACAGGATGATGGTGTGTAAAATGACCCTGGTGGTGAGGAAGGTGAAGAGGACAAACGCAGAGCAGAGGACAAAGTGGTGGAAGGTGAAAAAGGAAGAATGTTGTGCAGTTTTTGGGGAGGAGTTGAGACAGGCTCTGGGTTGTCAGGTGACGGGACAACTACAGCTTAAGCTAAAGTGATCAGGGAGACAGGTAGAAGGGTACTTGGTGTTTCATAATGATTGGGAAAAGTGGACAAAGAGACTTGGTGGTGGTACGAGGAAGTCCAGGAGTGTATACAGAGAAATAGGGTAGCTAAGAAGAAGTGGGACACTAAGAGGACTGAAAAGTAGTAGACAGTAAAAGTAAAGTAGGACTGAGTAGACAGGAGTACAGAGAGATGCAGCGTAAGGTGAAGGTAGAGGTGCCAAAGGCCAAACAGAGAGTCCGAGCCAGTCCATCACCAGGCAAGCACGCATGCAATACATGTAATTTGGGAAGGCCAATCAGCCTAATCTGCATCTTTGGACTGTGAGACTAAACCGAAGTACCCAGATGAAACCCACCAAGCATGGGGAGACCATGCACACAGACCAGAGGTGGAAATCAAATCGTCAATTTGTGGACAGTCATACCTGCTGGCATTTTAATGTCATGTCCCAACACATCCTTAAACTGATCAATGAGTGAGTTCTTGGCAATGGGGAAGGGTCATCTCCTCGCTGCAATAGTTCACATCCAATTAGTTTTTTCAGGAAAGGTGGTGGCAAGAGCTGAAATGTCCAGTAATAGTTAATTCTACTTTAATAGTATGCACCAGCTCATTGTTTTTTTTTAGAGCTAAGCAATAATGATGCTTCACAGCATGGAAAATCTTGCTGCATAGTTGATACACACACGCATGTATACATATAAAACCTTGTAGACATTTAGAATTCGTTGAGCTGAACAGCTTACATGCGGCATGTCATTGTGTCTAATTCACAGGAAGTTAGTTACAGTTAAACCTTGGATTGTGAGCATAATTTGTTCTAGGAGTCCGTGTGTATATCAAAATGCTCATATATCAAAGCAAATTCCCCCATAAGAAATAACGGAAATTCAAAATAGGAAATGCTTTACGCGACACCCATGTGGTCACAGTGTTATAGTAAACAGTGCATGTGCACATGTATGTTGACTACACGAGTGACGCACGCTCACTGAGATCTAGAATGGCATACGATTAGACACAATATTGCTCATATTTCAAGACCTCGCTCTTTCACAGTGTTAAAAAGAGAATTGAGAATTTTGGAATTTTATATACAGTATGTCACAAAAGCGAGTACACCCCTCATATCTCTGCAAATATTTAGTTTCTGCAAATGTATCTTTTCATAGAACAACACTGCATAAATGACTCTTTGAAACAATGTAAAGTAGTCAGTTTAACAGCTGAACCCTTGGCAACAAAAGTGAGTACACCCCTAAGTGAAAATGTACAAATTGAGCACAATTAGTCATTTTCCTTCCCCTTTGTCATGTGACTCATTAGTGTTACACTGTCTCAGGTGTCGGCCAAAGAAGCTGAGTGCACGTTCTCAGCGTCAGATCAAAAGATTGGCTTTGGAAAACAGACGAATGAGTGTGTCAGGCATTGCTGCAGAGATTGAAGGGATGGGAGGTCAGCCTGTCAGTGTTCAGACTGTACGCCGCACTCTGCATCAAATTGCTCTGCATGGTGGTCGTACTAGAAGGAAGACTCTTCTAAAGATGATGCACAAGAAAGTTCGCAAACAATTTGCTGCAAACTAAGGAYCAGGATTACTGGAACCATGTCCTGTGGTCTGATGAGACCAAGATAAACCTATTTGGTTCAGATGGTGTCAAGTGTGTGTGGCGGCAACCAGGTGAGAGTAACAAAGACAAGTATGTCTTGCCTACTGTCAAACATGGTGGTGGGAGTGTTATGATCTGAGGCTGCATGAGTGCTGCTGGTGTTGGGAAGCTACAGTTCATTGAGGGAAACATGAATTCTAACATGTACTGTGGCATAGAAGCAGAGAATGATCCCCCCCCCCCCTCAGGAAACTGGGCCGCAGAGCAGTGTTCCAGCATGATAATGACCCCAAACACACCTCCAAGATGACCACTGGCTTGCTAAAGAGGCTGTAAAGGGTAAAGACTGGCTAAGCATGTCTCCAGACCTAAACCCTATAGAACACCTCTGGGGCATCCTGAAAAGGAAGGTGAAGGAGCACAAGGTGTCAAATGTCCACCACCTCCATGATGTTGTGATGGAGGAGTGGAAGAGGATTCTAGTGGCAATCTGTGAAGCTCTGGTGAACTCCATGGCCAAGAGAATTCAAGCCGTGCTGGAAAATGATGGTGGCCATACAAAATATTGACATTTCACATTTTCACTTAGGGGTGTACTTTTGTTGCCAGGGGTTCAGCTATTATTGGCTGTATTTTTAGTTATATGCACTACGTTTTCTTGGTCTTCCAGATCTCATCTTGACCTCCACAGTTCCCCTGAACAGCCAGCTCTTAATTACATTTCTCTCTGTGGAAGCTGCAAGCTGACAACGCTTTGCTATCTTCTTTTAGCCTTCCTCCATTGTGGGCATTAATAACTTTCATTTTCAGAGTTTTACACAGCTGCTTAGAGGAACCCATAGTTGTTGAGTGTCTGCAAGTGTGTGCACACGGTTTAAAGCGTCAACATATTTGTAAAGTTTTGAAATTGAAATTTACTAATGACAGCTGTTGCCATGCATCAGATCTAACAAGCTGATTAAGGTCTGAAACTTTGTAAAATGAATTTGACACTCTGGAACTCTTATAGTACCCAAATTTTGCACAGTACCATAATAATGTAAAATCTTTTTTATTGTTGTTCAATGTATGGCTTTAGAAGTAACTATGCATCAATGTTTGCTGAAAATATTATTTATCAAGGGGTGCCTAAACTTTTGAATAAGACTGTACTGTATATATATATATAATGTTTTCTGAAAATAATTCAACGTACAGCCATTATTGTTATAATAGCTGTCAACAAAAGTGAGTACATCTTAAGTGATAACAGCTGTACAGCTTTAAGCATGAAAAATGTCCTATTCATCATGTTCGCATGTTTATTAGTGGCCAAGTGTGTCTCCAGACTTGAACCCTATTGGGGGCAAGTGGCCCCACAACACCTGTGGGGTGCCCTCAAGCGGAAGGTGGCAAATCCCCATGTGTTTCAACATCCAGCATATCATATCATTATGGAGGAGTGTAAGAGAATCCCAGCAACAACACCTGCAGTTTTGTTGAATTCCATGCTCAGAAGAATTAAAGGTGTGCTAGATAACAATGGTGCTCACTGCATGTTGATTTATTGTTAGAGGACAGTAAATAGGTACTGCTATACAAGCTGCACATATCATAATGTGGTTGCTGAAATGTGAGGGTTGTACTCACTTTTGTGAGATACTGAACCATACTTCTTGCAGAATAGTGGCCAGGTCGCTACATGATGCTGGCAAAAAAAAACATTTCCTGACTTGCTCCTCCAAAATACCCCAAAGTGACTCAATAATACTTAGATCTGGTGACTGTGCGGGAGAGAGATGTTCAACTTCACTTTCATGTTCATCAAACCACTCTGTCATCAGTCTTGCTGTGTGTATTGGTACATTATCATTCTGATACACGGCACTGCCTTCAAGATACAATGTTTGAACCACTGGTTGCACATGGTCCTCCAGAATGGTCTGGTAATCCTTGGCAGTGACACTCACATCTAGCACAAGTATTGGGCCTAGGGAATGCCACAATACTGCAACCCAAATCCATCACTGAACCACCCCCATGCTTCACTCTAGGTATGCAACAGTCTGGGTGGTATGCTTCTTTGGGGCTTCTCTACATCGTAACTCTGCCGAATATGGGAAAGACAATGAAGGTGGACTCATCAGAGAACATTACATGTTTCATATTGTCCACAACCCAAGATTTTCACTGCTGGCACCATTGAAACTGATGTTTGACATTGGCGTGAGTGACCAAAGATTTGGCTATAGCAGCCCGGCCATGTACATTGACGCTGTGAAGATCAGTTTTGGTGGAAACAGTTGATGTGCACATTTAATTCTGCAGTGAGTTGGGCAGCTGTTTTTTTATTTATGTTTTTTGGATACAATCAGGGTTAGCACCCAGACATCCCTTTCAGACAGCTTCCTCTTCCGTCCCCAGTTACTCCTGTTGGATGTGGTTCGTCCTTCTTGGTGGTATGCTGACATTACCTTGGATACTTGGCTCTTGATACATCACAAAGACTTGCTGTATTGGTCACAGATGCACCAGCAAGACACGCATCAACATTTGTCCACTTTTGAACGCTGATATGTCACCCATAATGTTGTGTTCATTGCAATATTTTAGGCAAAACTGTAACATTACTCTGCTAATTAAACCTCTACACTCTGCTCTTACTGGTGTTTCAGTTTCATTGTCCAACTCCTGTATATACAACTGGATTTTCTCTCCAATTTAGTCATGGCCAGTTCCCACCTATCAAGCAATCAAGCAACTATCTCCTTTCACACTACAGTAAGGTCTATCACTTGCTTCCTTTGAGGCAAGTGAAAATATCTGACCAGTTTTTCATTCCAGTTAACATACTTGGAAGTAAATGCAGACCACCCCCTTCAAGATTTTGCTTTTTTGGACTCTTTCTAAGCATCATTGAGATTCAAACTTAATTATGTTTTTAACAACTTTTGACACATTTTCTTTTATGCTTTTTTCATTGTGACTGCATTTTGTTCTCTCTTGAGTAACAATGATTTTTTAAAGTGAAAGTTAGAAAAATTACCCCCAGGCCATTGTCCGCCATGCGGTATCAAATTCTGAAAGACAAAGACATGTAAAACATGAGTTGGAATACAGGGTCACAGATTGATCAGTAAACATGAGGCTTTGTATTCAAGCTAAACTCTGACTTCACCAACACAGACTGCTACATTGATAGTAATACTGATGGTGCTGACCCAAACCAAACTTGCATACCTTTGTTAATCAATCTAAATAAGATATTTTCAAGGGGCAAGGTCTCTCTCCATATTCATTGGACCTGAAACTTTGAAAAGTCTTAATTTCGTGAAAATGTATGAAATGTAAGATCATGAACATTTAGCCACCATATTGGATATTACTGAAACTTTATTTGTATCTTGATATCCAGGAAATCCAGTGAAGACACACTCTTCAAAATCCATGTTAAACAATTCTTGCTCTAAAAATGTGGACACAGCTCATACTGTGCTCAAAAGACTAAATCACAAAAAATATTGACCAAGAAACCCTGCAATGACTCCAACAGTAGAGACCAACCTCCCTGCTGGTCAGTCGAAATCTCTAGCTGAATCTCATCTACCCATTCAGCTTTGCCACTATGAAGGTTTCTAGGCACCACTGTGACCACAACCACCTGATAAACTTCAAACCACCTGAGACTTCTGGCGTTACCTTCTGATAAGATGGTATTTTTGCTTCTCTGTTGTAGATTTTAATTGGTCTTTCTCTAGAACTTTTGAGTAACCCAGAAGGCTTTCATGGTTTGATCACATAAACTTGGCCTTGCTCATGGGGACCATTCAGGCTTACTACAAGGTGGTAATCTGTGGATAGCTGTATTCCCTGTTGGAAATCATGGACATACCATTTGCTTAACTTGTTTGAAAATACCTGGAAATGTTATACAAATTATTGCAATAACATTTGCCACTTTAACAATTACTGGAATTACCTGGTGGAGGTGCAGAAGGTGCGTGGCCCATTTTTATTCAATTAACTGAATCGTGCTTGGAAAACCCTATTAAAAAAATAAATATATATATCAAGAGTTTCCCATATGCAATGCACAGGAACAACCAACAGTAACATGGACGCAATTGTAGATCAGAGATTTATATTTTACACAATCAAAGCAGAAAATCAAACATGGGTAAATCTAAATTGTACTCTTGAAACAGTCAGGGCTTGATTGATCAGCAAACCAAGTTAAACAGGACAGGCAGAAATCGGAAACCTGAAAATAAAATTAAGTTAAAATATTTTAAGGCATCCACAGTAAATAAGGCTTGGTAACATCTGGAATACACATTAGTGAATACTTTGTAAAGTCTCTAAACCGGAGTAATTGGGAGCAGGTTTAGAATTCAGCTGATTTGGAACATGAGTGTTGGGTTCATTTCTGCCATGCTTGTATGCCCAAGGAGCTACCACCACAAGTGATTCTCCTCCTTGGTTTCCCTCTAGAATATGGGTCACACCAGTTAGTATGGTTGATATGGAATTGTGTATGTCCAATTTAATTATGATATAATTTCCGGCTACTCATGAAAGGAACTAAGCCCAATCTCTCTGAGAATGGCATATCACCTGGTTTGCCTTGCCTGGCCATTGGCTTGACGATGATACCCAGAAGTTAGGCTGACTGTGACACCCATCTATTACATAAAATCGGTTTTGCG
>QMIH01003436.1:9995-25991 GCA_003987875.1 Clarias batrachus | reverse complement strand
GGAGACACTAGAGGCTAGGGGGAGACACTAGATGATAGGGGGAGACACTAGAGGCAAGGAGGAGACAATAGAGGCTAGGGGGAGACAGTAGAGGCTAAGGGGGAGAGCAAAACACAGGAGGGGGAACCTAGAAACAGGGGAGAAACACTGAAGACAAAAGACAAGGGGAGACACTAGAAACACACAGCACAGTACTTATATAAATCAAAGAACAAACTAAAAGGTACACTTAAATAAACACCATCACACAGATAACATCACAATTCAGAGCCCATATAAACAAACTAGAATAAAGTAAACCAAACCAAAACAAATGCCTACTGACAGCATTAATGCTCGACCCAGTCTCTCAGAACAACCAGCTATGTATAACAATTCTAATGAGCTATCTCAGTTCAGGTGAGCTCCATCATCAAGAGTTGCCTGCTGGGAAACTGATCCTACACAACTACACAAAAACATATACATGCACACCATGCCCTCTAGGGGTGGTCCCTTACACATCGGAGAAATCTCACAAACAAATTTCCATACAATTTTTTTAGTTTATCCTTGACATCTGAAAAGAACTGAACAAAGACTTCATACCATTCTCATGTATGCATAGACTTTGTCTCCCTAATATTTTTTCAAGTACATGGACAAATTCACTACTAGTTTACTAGTGAACAATGGAAAGTAAAAATTAATGTTGTCTGCACATTATCTACGTGTGCATTGTGCAAAAAAAAAAAAAAAACTATTTCCACAATGATAGACTAGTATCTATTATTAGTATCTACCCCTTTAAAGAGGCCACATGACGAAGGTGTTGTAGCTGTGTCATTAAGGAAGTTCTAGATGTGACTGCAATTTAATATGGTTTTATTAAACTTGGCAAACAAAAGAGAAAAGATAAAGATAAAGATCATAGTACAGACAAGTTTGATAAGCAACAGTCAACATGAACCAGTATAGGCAAGAGCAAGATGGCAAAGCAATAAACACTGAAAAACAAGGAAACACAAGGACTTAACTTTGTATTTTTTATTCATATTTAAGAAAAATTGAAGGTCCGCTCAAGCTTACATGTAAATAGAGGAATTCTACTTTTACTTTTTACTTCGGTAATATTCAATCTAAGATATCCCTATTTTTACTCAAATGCAGGTTATTAGTACTTGGCGTATCATTGTTAAATGGGGTGCAAACTGAGGTCAGGTGACAGTAATCATGATCTATAGGGACAATGAAGGACAAAACATGGGAGGATAATGTGGGGGAAAAAAAACTGGACAATGTGGAAAAAGGCATTCTAGCCCTGCAAGCTACAAGGGAGAATTACATGGAAAATTTAAGGAGAGAAACTTTTTCATGGAACCATTTGATTGAGTGGCAAGTGACAAAAACAAACTGGAGTCCTATTAATGTCAGGGGGACAAGAAATACCCTTTAAGGGACTGTTGGAAAATGCAGGAAAACAACTGATATTTTTTAATTAACTTCAAGCACTGATCAGGAAACATGGAGCTACATTATTTACTCAGGTTTTATTACTCACAATTCCATCATAGCCAGACTAGAAAAAAAAAGTTTTAGGGTCATTATGGCAAAAGTTAATGAGGAATTTGCATGTCAGCGGCTCTTTGCACAAASTCGTGTTGACACAAGTGAAGAGCTTTAGTAAACTTTTACAGCAAACATCAGAATGGAAAAAGTGTGAACTTAGTGCCTTTGACCATGACATGGTTGCTGATGTCAGTGAGGGTGGTGCCAATGGCCAAAGGGTGGTTGCCCAGTCTTAAAGCCTTCTGTGGGTTTACTCTGCTTAGAGTTTTGCTCATATCAGCAATGATAAGATCAGATTGTTATAAGATTCTGTGGTCTTCCTTACTGACATGCCTATCCCAGGAGACTTAGGGCACATGGCAGGGTACACCCTGGACAGGGTGCCAATCCATCGCAGGGCACAGACATACACACATACACTCACTCATTCACACACTACGGGCAATTTGGAAATGCCAATTAGCCTAACCTACAATTCTTTGGACTGTGGGAGGAAACCAGAGTTCCCAGAGGAAACCCACCAGGAACAGGGAGAACATGCAAACTCCATGCACACAGAGACGGGAATCGAACCTGGCCGGGGATCGAACCTGGACCTGTTGAGATCTGTTTGAAATAAATATTGTCAATCCCTCTAACTTTGCTTGTTTTTATATAAAAATATATAAAAGTAAATTTTGTAGAAAAAGCGAACCTTGAAATTTGTAATGAATAACAAATGTTTTCATTATCAGGTTAATTTACATTTATTACACATCTACCTTGTTCAGGTAAGAAATGGACACTAAAACCCAGCTACACATTGTTTCATTATTCTACGTACTCTGTTTTTGCATCAGTACACTTTATCTATACCCTAAACACATTACTGCTTTAAGGTGTTATATTAATCTGCTTCAACCCAATACTGAAGGTGCATAAATGAAATTTCTGTTAACTGTATGATAAACAGTGTGATGTTTTGTACTTTCAGTGGTGTGTTGGTATGCAGATCGACTGAGTGAGTATTTATATCTTTATAGTTATGTGTATAGACCATATGTTATTCATTCTTTTATTTTACTCCATTTTCCATTTATTAATTACATTCCTTTAGTTGTATTTAACCTGTTTCTTCTTTAAAAAATATTTATTTACTAATAATAATCTTTTAAATAAGTTTGCATGATAGGTTTTACAGTTAAAGATTGTATTAGTTTATGTCACGCTCTTGGCGCTTTCGCGCTGATCAAAGACCGCCTCTGCCTCCCAACATTCCCTTTCCCACACTGTCATGCTTCTCTTCACGCGGCCATGTTTTTTCCCATGCTGTCATCTCTTGTCACATACCCCCCTCGCCGACACACCGGTTTCTCATCTGGCGCTGATTCCTTCCGGGATATAAGGAAGTGCAGCACGCTATCTCGCTGCCGGATTATTGTGTGTTTTTGCTCAAATATTCTCGCGTTTTGTAATGTTTTTCACGTTACCGACTCCGCTTTGCTGTCTCGTTTTCCCGATTCTCATCTCTCATTTTGGATTAGTTGCTTCGTTCACGGATTTAACGGCTTCGAACTTTCACTTTCGTTCCTCGACTACGGCTCCGTTTCTTGTCTCTCCACGGCACGCAGCTTTGGGTTACCCAGCCCACGCATCTCAACATCATCTCTGCTCCCTTGCATTTGGATCCATCTCTTCACCTCTTCATCGTCTGGCTCTTGACAGAATTATCCGACCACACATGATGAATCCAGCAGAGTACGACAGGATGAGGCTGGCCCTAGTGAGCCAGGGCGCCCTCCTTGGGATACAACAGCTCCGGTTATCCTCAACGCGCCCCACAAGCCCAGAGACTCCATGCGAGCCATGTTTACCAGCCCAGCCCACCTATGGAGGAGAGCCAGGTACATGTAGATTGTTCCTCTCCACCTTCTCTTTGGAGCGGTCACGAGTGGCCTACGTCATCATCCTTCTTACCGACAGAGCCCGGGAGTGGAACACGGCTCTCTGGGATGCCGGCGATCCATGTTGTAATGACTTTGAGACATTCTCCAGGGAGATGAGGAGGGTTTTCGATCGCTGTCATGTTGGCAGGGAGGCCCGGGACCAGGTTGTTAAGACTTTGCCAAGGAACACGCTCGGCTTATGATTACGGCATTAAATTTCAGACCTTTCCCGTCACCAGTGGATGGAACGACAGGGCCCTGTCTGACGTCTTCCTCGAAGGTTTATCAGAGGCAGTCAAAGACAAACTCGTTTCTCAGGAGCTACCTGCCGACCTGAATGGACTCATGGATCTCACTGGTCGGGTCGATGCGCGCCACCGCTCAAGATGGACCTACAGGCGATCGCCTCTCGCTAGCAGACCCTCTCCCGCCAGGACGGCTCACAGTCCCCTTCATCCACGACAGAACAATCAGGAGGAGCCCATGCAGCTAGACAGGACTCGAATTTCAGAGGAGGAGAGACGATGGCGTCGTCAGGAAGGAGCCTGTTTCTACTGCGGAGACTCTGGACATTTTCGTAAGAACTGCTCCGTTAAAAGGAGGCACCCTCTAGTCAGGCTGGGAGCACTAAAGGGCGCTCCTTCAGGCAGACTCCCAGGACCACGTCCCCTACTCCCTGCTACGTTAATCATCAGCGGCCAAGCTCACCAGGTCCAGGCACTCATCGACTCCGGTTCTGACCGTAAACTGATCAGCGCCGCTACAGCTAGAATGTTGGAGGTCCCATGTGTTCCAGTAGAACCTCCGCTCGCAGTTCAGGCCCTAGCCAGAGGCCCTCTGCCAGCCATCACGCGGCGAACCTGCCCTCTCACCCTACGAATTTCCGGAAACCACTCTGAGGAGATCTGCCTGTTGGTTATTGAGAGATCCCATGCTGCTGTAGTTCTCGGTCTTCCCTGGTTAGCGCTTCATGGCCCACAGATTGACTGGACTAAGCACACTATCACGGGCTGGAGCCCGTCGTGTTCCAGGTCTTCTCTCGGCGCTCCCTCTACCTTCCACTCCAGCCAAGCTTGACGATCTCCCTAACATCTCCAATGTCCCCGTCGAGTACCATGATCTCTAGCTGGTCTTCAACAAGACTTGAGCCACTTTGCTTCCCCCTCATCGGCATTATGATTGTCCCATTGACCTTCTTCCTGGCACTGCTCCTCCAAAGGGTCGTCTCTACTCTCTGACCCGCCAAGAGCAAGAAGCCATGAATGAGTACATCACAGGGGCTCTCGCTGCTGGTATCATCCGTCCCTCCTCCTCACCCGCAGGAGCGGGGTTTTTCTTTGTCAAAAAGAAAGATTCATCCCTTCGTCCATGCATAGATTACAGAGGGCTCAACGCAATAACAGTCAGGAACCGCTATCCCTTACCATGTCTACGGCCTTCGAACTTCTCCAAGGAGCCACCAACTTCACTAAGTTAGATTTATGCAATGCCTATCATCTCGTCCGTATAAGGGACAGCGACGAGTTGAAAACCGCCTTCAACACCCCAACCGGGCATTATGAATACTTGGTAGTGCCGTTTGGACTCACCAACACTCCTGCCGTCTTCCAGAACCTGATAAATGATGTACTCCGTGACTTCCTGAACCTTTACGTATTCGTCTATCTGGACGACATTTAGATTTCTTCCCACAACCTGGAGGAGCATCGACATCACATTCGTCAGGTGTTACAGAGACTGTTAGAGAACAACTTATACGTCAAGGCAGAGAAATGTGAATTTCATACAGCGTCGACCACCTTTCTAGGCTTCGTCATCTCCCCCTCGCGGCTAGAGATGGAACCGGCCAAAGTTCTGGCGGTTTCCAACTGGCCAACCCCAGCCTCGCGACGAGACCTCCAATGATTTCTGGGCTTCGCCAATTTCTACCGCAGGTTCATTAGAGGGTACAGCTCCGTCTCCGCTCTTCTAACCTCTCTGACTTCCTCCAAGACGAGTTTCCATTGATACGTGGAGCTGGAGAAAGCCTTCTCCGTCCTCAAGAGAAGGTTCACCTCAGCCCCAATATTGATCATCCCCAACCCATCCCGGCAGTTCGTGGTGGAGGTAGATGCGTCCAACTCCGGCATTGGAGGAGTCTTGTCCCAGAGCTCGTCACAGGATAACAAACTGCACCCTTGCTCATTTTTCTCCCGTCGCCTGTCCCCGGCCGAAAGGAACTATGATGTGGGCGACCAGGAACTACTAGCCATCAAGTTAGCGCTAGAAGAATGGAGACACTGGCTGGAGGCGACTGAGCTCCCGTTTCTAGTATGGACCGATGACAGGAACCTTGAATACTTATACAGTGCCAAAAGACTTAATGCCCGACAGGCCCGCTGGTCCCTGTTCTTTTCTAGGTTCAACTTTGTGCTGTCCTACTGGCCAGGCTCCAAGAACACCAAGCCGGACGCTCTCTCATGTCAGTTTATTCTTCCCCACGACTCCATGCCATGCGACATGATCCTCCCATCTTGTTGTCTAGTAGCAGCAGTGGAATTGGACATTGATGCTAAAGTTAAGCAGGCATCGACCCAGGAGCCGGGCCCCAGCAACATTCCCCCTGATCGTCTTTTTGTTCCCCACGGTCTATGCTCACAGGTCCTTGAGAGGAGCCAAGGATCCAGATTGGCCTGCCACCCAAACTCAGCCCGAACATGCTTTATCATTCAGCAGCGCTTTTGGTGGCCCACGTTGGGGAGGGATGTTTCCAGCTTTGTGGCAGCCTGCGACGTCTGCACACGCTGTAAACATGACAACCGTTCCCCGGCCGGTCTCCTCAGACCCTTACCCATACCGCACTGCCCCTGGTCTCATATTTCACTGGACTTCGTAACTGGTCTACCTTCGTCAGATCGGAACACATGTATTATGACCATTGTTGACCGTTTTTCCAAGTCCATCCACCTGGTTCCGCTTCCCAGACTCTTCTCTGCCAAGGAGACAGTGGAGCAACTGATCCTCCACGTTTTTTGTCTTCGTGGTTTTCCTACGGACATAGTCTCAGATTGAAGCCCTCAATTCACATCACGCTTCTGGAAGGCTTTTTGCAAACTCATCGGAGCCACTCCTAGCCTGTCTTCTGGCTTTTACCCCCAATCCAACGGCCAAACGGAGCGAAAGAATCAAGCAATGGAAATCACTCTCTGGTGCATGACCACGCATGATGCTACCACCTGGAGTAAGTTCCTCCCGTGGGTCGCATATGCGCACAACTCCCTACCGTCTGCCTCCATGGGGCTCTCCCCATTCCAGTGCTGTCTAGGCTACCAGCCACCACTATTTCCAACTCAAGAGAAAGAGGTAGAGGTCCCCTCGGTCCAACATTTCGTCCGCCGATGCAAACGGACATGGCTACGAGCTAGACAAAGCCTGCTGCCAGCATCCAGGCTGTACAAATGACAGACGGACCGCCACCGTACCAAGGCGCCCAGGTACCGCGTGGGGGAGAGGGTCATGCTTGCTACTAAGGACCTCCCATGAAGAACACTCTCACGTAAACTCTCACCTCGCTTCATCGGCCCCTTCACTATAACCAGAGTAGTAAACCTGTGCGTCTGTCTGACTCCTACTCCCCTCTTCTATGTGATGCATTCATCCCACCTTCCACGTGTCTCAGCTTCGATGCATCATAAAGTGCAATCTCGCGTTTTGTTTGATGTTTTTCATGTTACTGACTCCGCTTTGCTTTCTTCTTTTTCCCGATTCTTGTCTCTCGTTTTGGATTAGTTGCCTCGCTCACAGATTTAACGGTATTGACTCGCTCCTCAACTATGACTTTGCTTCACGTTTCGGCGCAACGACCAAACGGTTTTGAACTTTCACTTTCGTTCCTCGACTACGGCTCTGTTTCTCGTCTCTCCACGGCACGCAGCTTCGGGTTACCCAGCCCACGAAAGAAAATCTCAACATCATCTCTGCTCCCCTGCATTTGGATCCATCTCTTTGCCTCTTCATCACCCGGCTCTTGACAGATTAACGTTTTTATAGTGTCATGGGTGGTCTGAGGCTGAGGACCTGGTCGAGGAAAGCAGATGGAGATAAAGAGAATTTTGAAGCAGCTATACAACAGTTCTTTTTTTGTCAGATTTTCTGCTTGATCATAAATTTTACTGATATCACATAGTAAATCAGGCATGAAATGTTTCAATCAGGTGCAACAGACAGGTATGTATGGATTAATCTGTTGATGCAGATTTTCCATGTAATCAGGGGTTTTAACTGATTAAATAAATAGTCTGTGCTGCACCAAGAGTATAAATAAATTCTATTTTTGATCCCACATCTTTTTGTGTTTAAATATTATTGCTGAAATTCACAAAACAAAACCACTGAATTAGAAGTTGAGTCCAGTACCACTGATACTGTAGATGCCATTGAATATAATAAAATGTGACTGACTACATGAAAACCAAGCTAAAATCACTGTTTTCTTTGTGAAATCATTCCACAAATCTGTCTGAAAAGGATTCTAAATGTCTGTTCCTGATCATCTTTCAGGGAAGAAAAAAGGGATGGTAATACGGACTTAATATTTCCTCCTGGGTGAGAACACACNTGTGCCCTGCGATGGATTGGCACCCTGTCCAGGGTGTACCCTGCCATGTGCCCTAAGTCTCCTGGGATAGGCTCCAGGCCCCTGTGACCCTGAATACAGGATTAAGCGGTATAGATGATGAGTGAGTGAGTGAGTCTGTGCTGCACTGAGAGTATAAATAAATTCTATTTTTGATTCCACATCGTTTTGTGTTTAAATATTACTGCTGAAATTCACAAAACAAAACCATTGAATTAGAAGTTGAGTCCAGTACCACTGATACTGTAGATGCCATTGTATAATAAATATATAAATATATATAATATATACATCATATAATAAAATGTGACTGACTACATGAAAACCCAGCTAAAATCACTGTTTTCTTTGTGAAATCATTCCACAAATTTGTCTGAAAAGGATTCTAAATGTCTGTTCCTGATCATCTTTCAGGGAAGAAAAAAGGGATGGTATTACGGACTTAATATTTCCTCCTAGGTGAGAACACACACACACACACACACACACACACACACACACACACACACACACACACACACAATCTACCTAAATGTGTTTGTTTCCTCTATTGTTGACATGCTGGTTTCTATTATGATACGGTTGATGGTTTCACTGAAATTACCCAACTAACCTGAATGATCTCATTTCTCACAAGTCTGAGTTTGTCTGGCATACTATCTAATAAGACACAGACAGAAGATAAGGTTCTTCTAAAAAATAAGGTTAACATTAATGGAGGTTATTTTTATTTCTTTTCTCATTTCCCAGAGATACTTACACTCTACACTCTGACAGTTGCTTTTACGCTAGGGAAGCAGCGCTACATTAACTTTTGAATTCACTTGCAGTCAGATAAGACGCTGAATTGTTTCCCCCCGATTTTCTCCCTAATTTAGACGTATCCAATTCCTCTCCATCACTAGGGCGCTCCACATTATTATTATTTTTTTTAATGCAAACAGACTAACATCACATGGGAATAACAGAACATACAGACGAAGCAATAAAAACACAAGTAGATGGCAACAATGGTGAAATGAAGGAAAGGAGCAATGACATATGAATTCTTATAAGTACTCTGCATTTATATATATGTGAGTGTGTGTGTGTGTGTGTGTGTGGGTGTGTGTGTGTGTGTGGGTGTGTGCGCGCGCATGTGTGTTTATCTGACTGTAGGGGTGGGAATATGTGAATGAATGAAAAGCATTTAAGATATTTACCTGGCATCAAAATAACAAGAAATATATCAGTACTGTTACAACTGCTGATGATACAATAATAATAATTACAATAATAATCACTTTTCTTTAAAAATAATATGGGTAAGCGAATGAAGAGACAAGGTAATTAAAATATAATAATAATAATAATAATAATAATAATAATAATAATATGTTATTAACTAATGCTGTCCCCACCCCCAATTGGCCAAGGCTTAAATCAGTCCCTGCCCGTGATGCATCCCATTGGGACACCATGAAGGGATGCCGCAGGGCACAGGCCCCAGAGCCTMCAAATACATTGTATATTGTATCTTATTGGCCCCTTATCAAATATTTGACTTTTTCTGTCAAAGATGCTGGAGTCATGACTMTAGGAGCGTGAGGAGAGAAGTGTGAATCTGGTGTAATATCATGTTTGGAAGTGGACAGGTTTTCCATGGAGATGTAATCTATTAGTAAGGATTTCCGAGTTGCAATGTGTATGTTATCTTGATTTACAGTCCTGAGGATAGTTTTCTGGGCAATAGGTAGTGCCACCAGGAGTATTTTATTGTTTGTGTTGTTTAAATCGTTTGTGAATGTGTCACCTAGTATACAGAGGGGGAGGGGGGGTATTAGGATGTGACACCTCATAAATATACATAATGATTCAGAAGAGTAATTCTTTTGAGGAGCATATATTAATTAGCTTTGAGATCGAAGGACTACATTTCAAATTAATAATCTTATTATSTATTGTTGTTTGTATAGCTGATCTGATTTGTAAGTATTCTGAAAAACAATTACTCCCGATGCCATGTYTCTGCAGCAAATCGGGGAATGAGGCCGGATTATTGTTTTGAAAAATATGTTGATGTGGGTCATACCTTTGTCCGCCCATGTGCGGACGTTCAGAGGTTTTTTTTATTATCTTTGAAATCTGGGTTGTACCAAATGGGGGTGTTTGTAATTTGAAGAAGCTGCTAATATTGTGGATGTTTTGAAACAGGAGTGCTTTCTAATTGTCTGGCTACAGAAGGGAAAGTTTGAAWGTTGAATGTCTTTACAAATTGTTTGTTCAACATCTAACCATACAACCTCTGATGGGTTGGGATGCGTCAATTTGTAGATATATTGAAGCTGATTAGCTAGAGAGTAATGATAGATGTGTGGTGCTTCCAATCCTCCTTGTATTTTAGATTTAAGGTGGTCAATTTAATTCTTGGGACTTTTTTTTTTCCAGTAGAACTTGGTAATTATTGAATCCAAGGATTCAACCCAGGGAAGGATGGGGTGTATTGGGATCATTGAAAAAATATTTAACTTAGGAGGTATTGTCATTTTAATAACTGATATTATGCCCAACAAGGACAATGTTAATTTCATCGAAAGTCGGAGATCATCATCTCTCATTTTAAGTAGTGGAGTGAAGTTGAGTCCAAGCAGCTCTGACAGCTTAGGGGAATGTTGATGCCTAAATAAGTAATGTGATTGGTGTTGAAAGGGATAGGTGGTGTAAGGGTTGTCACATTACAGCTGTTTGTGTGTAATGGAAGAATAGAAGACTTTTCAGTTAATTTAATATTTTAGAAAATTAATTGATGAGTTAAACGGTTTCTTGTAATGATGAAGAAGGATCTTGTAAATACAGTAATATATCATCTGTATAAAGGTTGATTTTATGGTGTATGTTTAGTGTTTAAATTYCTTTTATATGGATATTCTGGTGAATGGCTGCTGCTAACAGTTCGATGAAAATGGTACATAGTGCAGGGGAGAGTGGACATCCTTGTCTAGTCCCCTGGTTCATTGTGAAGCTACGTGATGTTAGTCCATTAGTGATAACAGTTGCTGAAGGTGATGTATAAAGAATTTTAATCCATTTTAATTTTAATCCCTAAAGCCAAACCTCTCCAATGTGGAAAGCAGGAAATTCCAGTTTACCATATCAAAAGCTTTTTCTGCATCAAGGGTAACTATGATGGTTTTTGCTTGCTGGAGTGAAGAAAAATACATTACGCTGAACAATCTGCGTGTGTTGGTTGATGCAAGCCTATCTTTTATAAAAACCAGTTTGGTCTGGGTGGATTATAAAGGGTATGACTTTTTCTAATCTATGGGATAGTGCTTTAGCCATGATTTTAATATCTGCATTGATTAAAGAACTGGGATGGTAGTTTGCTGGCAATGTTGGATCTGTATTTGGTTTGAGGAGTGAAATTGTAGCAATGTTCATATTGTCTGGGAGTTTTTTAAAAAATTTTTAATGATTTATCATTCGGAATGGTGATAAGATGGTCCAGAAGTGTTTATAGAACTCAGCAGGGAAGCCATCAGGACCTAGTGCTTTATTATTTGGCATAAGTTCTAGAGCAGACTTCACACTGGTAACGATCTGTTCCGTTCTGTACCCGAGCACGGTTCCTCCCCCTCCCCCACCCGCAGGTCTGCGTTCACACTGTAACAGAGATTGTGAACCCGGGCACACTTGTGTATTTACACAACCGGAAACAGTAGGTGGCGGTAGAGAGGTAGTTGGTTTATTTTTCGTCGGAAAAAAAAACTAAGAAAGAAGAAGAAATGCCGCTAAGGTCATGAAATGTGAGCCACCTGTTAATGCTCCGTGTGGATGTTTAAATTTTTATGACAAAAACAACGGCACTGTAAACAACATGCCTACTGACACATCTGTCGCGCGACTCAGAGGGTGAAATGAGCGCGCGCTGCACGGACACAGCACGAGGCACTGATTGTTTAACTCTGCACGGCATTACTCAGTGCTGCTGTACGCGCGCGCGTCTAAATACTTACGGATACTTCAGTAAATATCGGAGTTTTTATGTGTAGTGTTCGATTATCTCCGGATATTTTCGTCTGGCTAAATTTCTAGCAAATGCTATACTTCGGCATTACTTCACAGAGATTCTTCAGCAGCCACGTTTGTTTGTGTACAGAGTCGAACTGGAATTACGTCACTTCCTGTTTTGAGCACGAGCGCGTACTTATGTCCCGCCTTCCGTTCTCGGGAAGGTGTGAATCGTTCCCGAAACCACCTCTGCAATCGGTCCAGGGAATCGTTCCCGAGCGCGGAACGATTCGGAACGATTACATTCTCACAGACAAAAATCAACTGGTCCCGGGGCCAAGTGTACTCGGAAACAGATCAGGTGTTCCGGGAAATTCAGTTTCCCTATGTGTCCCCGGTCGCGCAAGCGCGCTGATGACATCATGACGTCACCACCTAGCGCCGAGAGGGCGAACGAGGATTTTGACGGTGTTTATCTCGTTTTAAAGTGTTTTTTACGAACTTTTTGAATTAAAAAAACAACATATGAAAAATTGTCGAGTGTCTTTTCGCATTTTTTTTTCGTATATTTGAACATAATTCAGACGTTTTAATCCGCTGCAAAAGGCTGGTTTGCTGGTGAAGTACTGACGTCACGATTAATTTTAATTCCAGTACATTATCTGTGTGATGATGGATGTGATATTGATTTATTCTAAATATATTTAAGGTTATACTCTGTAACTGATTATAGCATGTAACTCGAGGGTAGAGTGTCTACTCGTGATAGTTAGTAACTGCTAACCACACTACTCTGTTTTACCCTCACACACATCCAGTTCTATTAAACTATCTGGTGTAGATATCACACACACAGTACAGTGATTATATAGACCACACTCAGAGTTATTCATGTGTAACTACGTATCTGAATTACTTTCAGGCATCACACCTACATCTACACACACATATGATGGGAAACACGATATCCTGAAATCTATGAAATACTTTATGGTTATCTGTATGTTAAAACAGACATGAATAATTGGCACAGCACATATTATAATAGCATTTTTACATTAAATAGTGTATCTGAATAATTATTTTCCTTTAATTTCACAAAGTATGAAAGCTTGAAATTTATTACATATGTTAACTGGGAGAATTGATTTCCCGGAGTCTTGTTTAAATTACAGTGTTAAAAAAAAAAACTCCACCTCATTGTATTACATAAGCACACATGTCTCTGAGTGAATTTCAGACACCCCTGATACTTCCACTGCCAGTAGGAAGGGGGAAAGAGATTTTCCTGATGGAAAAGCTGGATGTGTGAGAGGGTAAAACAGAGTAGTGTGGTTAGCAGTTACTAACTATCACGAGTAGACACTCTACCCTCGAGTTACATGCTAGGTGGTGACGTCATGATGTCATCAGCGCGCGCGCGCACAGCGCGCGACCGGGGACACATAGGGAAACTGAATTTCCCGGAACACCTGGACCCCAGTGTGAAAAGTTCATTAAGTGTTATAAAAAACAGCCTGGAATCACCCATGATAATCACCGAGTTGTGGTAAATTGATATGATTGAAAAATAAGTTGATATTCTTTGGATTTGGGTCTTTCTCTGATGAATATAATTTCTTCTAAAAATTATAAAATATTTGGTTTACCTGCCAAGTCCTTAATGCAGTTTTTTCCTTATTTTGTTTAATTTGATTTGCCAAGTATTTGCCAGATTTGTTGCAATGATGGAAGTCTTCTTGCCTTAGTCTACAGTCTATATAATTATTAATTATTTAATTATTTAATTGAGTTGAAATTGATATCTTCTTAATGCATTCTGGGTTTCTTCATTTGGGTTAATTATATTGATAGTGTTTTTTTTATTTAGTTCAACTTGTTCTTCCTTTTCTTTCTTTTTTTATGAATGGAGAAAGAGATTATTTTTTACTCTTAAGGCTGCTTTTCTTGCTTCCCACAAAAGAGATGGAGATAACGCTGAGGAGTCATTCATCTCTAGATAGCATGCCCACCCTCCTTTTTGATATAATTGTCAAATCTAGAGTCTTTCAAGTGAGATGTATTTTAGTCCCCATCTGTTAATGGGATTGTGTGGGCTGGTTCCGTGCCATTTAATTGTTATTGGAGCATGGTCACTAATGAAAATTGGGTGTATCTTTGATTCGAAGATGTTTGGTATGATAGAATTACTGGTAAGAAACACATCAATACGAGAACATGAATGGTATACTAGGGAAAAAATAATATTCTTTAGAATTTGGGTGGTGTAGTCACCAGAGGTTGGTAGAGTAGCCAAAAAATGAACTCAAGTAGAAGCAAAACGTAGTCATCCAAAATATTTCTCAAGTAAGAGTAAAAAAGTATTCGGTGAAAAGACTACTCAAGTACTGAGTAACTGTTTCATCATAATGTCAGATTTTTTATTTTATTTTTTAGAAATTATGTAAGCAGTTAGACAAAAAATAATGTATGAATAAATAATAAATAAAACTAAATATCTTTACAAAATAGCAAATTAAGGAATCAGAAACAATAAATACTTTTGAAATAAATCCCTACTGTAGGTAAGATATGTACTGTATGTGTGAACAGTGTAACTATTTCCTATGTAAGTTGTGCTGTATATTCAGTTGCCCTGTAAATGGCTCAGCAGATAAATAAAATACCATTAGAACATGTGTACAAGAGTCTCACTGAACCATAAACTGTGTCCAGCAGAACAAATGTAAGACAATGATATATTTTTTAGCCTCTAGTTTATTTGCTAATTATATATGTTAAGATTGCAACCTTAAATAAAATATATAATAATTTCCTCCCTGCTGGTTCACACGTTTCACCTGCACATGCTCCTCCTCACCTGCTGCACATGCTCTCTTTTTTTTTAACCTCAGTCAGGAGGGACGAAGACTACCACGTGTTTCCTCCGAACCACGTGACGCCAGCCGACGTCATCTTTTCGAACTGCTCGCTCACGCACCGTTGGGGGCGACACTTGAGAGGACGATGCTATCTGCTCATTCCGCTAGTGTGAGCTCATAGACACCCCTGATTGGCTGTAGAGCCGTAATTAATGTGAGATCGCTAAGTGCCTATGATCCCTCCGCACTGAGAGAGCTCGGCCAGTCGGCTCTCTCTAGGCCTCTGGCTGTGAGAGGTTACAGCATCACACGGTAATTGAACTTGCGATCTCCGGATGATAGGGGGAGCACTTTATCACCGTGCCACTAATATTGTCACTATAGTGTTTCCTTCCTAATAGGAATGAACATGTTACAGCATCATATTTTTTGACTTGCCCAGTTTTTGTGGTTTTTCCTGACAATTTTGTATCTGCTAATGTTGAGACAAGGGGCTTGTTTATTTTGTTGGGCCTTATGAAGCATTTGGGGGCCATGCATAGTGCATTTAGAGGAAGGTCTGGAACATATTTTTTTTTACTGTTTCCTCTTATTGTATTTTTTCTTCTTAAAATGTCTTAGAGTCATTCTTTACCATTCTCTCTTGCTAATCAGGGAATCTACATTCAAAGTCTGTAAAGTTTATTTCAGTGTTTATTGCTAAATGTACTTTAAAAGTAAAATTGAATAGATTGTGAACGGTACATTAACGTGATAAAGTTTAGTAAGTTAACAGCACTACTTCTACTACTACTACTAATATTTACCTTACTACTAGGATTGCATGCTCCCAGCCTAGTGTGAATAGCAGGTAAGTGGAATTGAACGATTAACAACTRCACTGAGGCATAATCTTTCTTAAATTTGTCACCTGTCTATAACTTCAAGTATACTGTAAACTAAGTGAAAGCGAAAGTAAGTTCATGTACTGTGTGCGTGTGTGTGTGTATGTCTGTGTATGCACGTGTGTATATGTGTGTGCGTGTATTATCAGTCGGCCAGACATTGCCACAACATC
>QMIH01003435.1:24752-35553 GCA_003987875.1 Clarias batrachus | reverse complement strand
ATAGTTCTTTAGAGTAACTTAAAATGTAAAATTTATATTGTAAATTTATGTTGTTACATGTATGTAGCACCCTGGTCCTGGAGGAACGTTGTTTCGTTTCACTGTGTTATGTACTGTATATGGTTGGAATGACAATAAAAGCCTACTTGACTTGACTTGACTTGACTTGACTTGATACCATCACAAACTGGAGAATGTTCAGGCAGAGATGCAACAACTGTGTCAGATGGTAAAAAAGCAGTGTGAGGAACAGTTGAATGACGTATGCCATTCCATGGTAGAATGTATGAAGAGGCGAGACTCACAGTTAAAAGGCCATGCTGAATGCCCAACCTGCCGCTACGTCCACTCCTTTTCCTCGGTCAGGATTCACTCMACATCCCCCACTTCCTAATAGCTGCTCACACACTTCTACTTTCAAGGCCCCAGTAAAGTTAGATTTTCCCAGGTTTGGTGGTACTGAGGGAGAAGATCCCATTAGTTTTATAGAAAAGTGTGAGGAATATCTAGCCTTACACCTGCTAGCCGATGGTGAGATAATGGCTGCGCTCCCCTCCGTGCTCTTCCATACTGCCAAAGACTGGTGGACAGCAGAAAAACACAGGGTGAGAAGCTGGGTGTCATTTAAGTCTGCTCTGTTTAAGGCATTCCTTACCGAAGACCATGATGTCGAAGCAGAGAAGCGCCTGAGGGAACGGATCCAGCTCCCCGACGAGAGCATTAGGGACTTTGCCTTTCAATATTGTGCTCTCTGCCTAAGGTGGAAACCAAGAATGACGGTGAGAGAAGTAGTGCAGCCAACTCTGCGGAATTGTAATCCCCGTATTGCCAGTCTGTTACGAAGCACAGTAACCTCCATAAGCGAGCTGGTGTGAGTTGGAACACTGGTGGAGAGGGATTTTAATGTGGCCAAGATGTTTAGGCAAAAGAAAAATCCCGTTCCAACACCCAAGCATATAAAAGAGGGAAAAAACCCACCAGCCTCTACATCACTCAGGTTGGCCACTCTCTGTTGATGGTACAGATCATCATAAACCAGGTTCCCTGTACAGCCATCATCGACTCGGGCAGCACCTTCTCTCTCATGACTGAAACCCTATGGAAGAAGATAAAGAAACTGAATGAAAAATTACAGTCAGCAAGGGGACAATCGTTCTCATTGGCCAATGGCTTAGTACAGGCGGCAATAGGTAAACTGCACACCCAATGTTCCTTGCAGGGAGTAGTATCAGATATCTGTTTCTTTATCATGAAGGATTGTGATCTGGCGTTCGCCTGCGTACTTGGGCTGGATTTTTTAATAGAGGCAGATTAACTTTAGCCAGCGCTCCTACACCATCCCAGGTAGGGAAGGAGAAAGTTTTCCCTCTTTGTACCTCTACACATGGCCAAGTTTCCCTTTATGTGCCGAATCAGGTGCCTCAGATAACTAATTCCACTAAATCGGTAATCTCGGACCTGGTGAGAAGCGCCGCCATGTCAGAAGAACACCAATATCAGTTACATGAGCTGATATTAGAGGGGCCGACTGTATGCACGGATAGAATTGGCCACACTAAGGTTATAATCCATCATATTTACACCACCAATGAAAGACCAATTAGGAAGAAAGCATACCCTATTCCTGTCTACAAGCAGCAAATTGTGGAAGAAGAGGTTGCTAAAATGCTGGAAGCGGGGATCATTAGACCATCTACCTCGCCATGGGGCGTCCCCATCGTGCTGGTGGGGAAAAAGGATGGTGGGACCCGGTTTTGTGTAGACTTTAGGGCCATGAACAGCAAAACGCCACTAGATGCTTTCCCTATGCCCCAAGTCCACAAGATCCTAGAAGCACTCTATGGGGCAACTGTGTTCAGCTCGTTAGACCTGCATAGTGGGTATTGGCAGGTGGAAATGCATCCAGACAGCATCCCAAAAACAGCTTTTGTCACTAAAAACAACCAATATGAGTTTACCCGTCTTCCATTTAGCCTGAAAAATGCAGGAGCCACATTTCAGAGGCTAATGACATCTGTGTTAGCAGAAGCCATTGGGGAATATTGTTTTGTCTATATAGATGACATTGTTATTTATTCCAAAACCATCAGTACCCACCTTGACCACCTCCAACATGTATTTACACTCCTTGAAGCTGCGGGTCTCATTCTCAACCTAAAAAATTGTAACCTCTGTCAAACATCTCTCTCCTTCCTAGGACACATCATATCAGCAGAAGGCATTAAAACCGAAGAAACCAAAGTAGCAGCTATTCAAACTTACCSTGTTCCCGRCAAYCTTAAGGAGCTACAGCGCTTCCTAGGTCTGGCTGGCTGGTACCACCGGTTCATCCCCCACTTCTCAGAGCGTGCTGCTCCTTTACACGCCGTGAAGAAGAAAGGAGTCGTTTTGGACCTCCGAATGCCAGTCAGCCTTCGAGTACCTGAGAACGGCTCTTCAGACCAAGCCAGTTTTAACAGCTCCTGACTTTAACTGCCCCTTTAAGGTGCAGACTGATGCTAGTGACATCGGCCTAGGTGCATCAGAGAAGGAATGTCTTGCTGTGGTATGCGCAGTGGAAAGTGGTGTCAGTACCTAGAGGGTAAAACATTTATTGTTATTACTGATCATGCTGCTCTAACTTGGATTTTCAACCAGCCAAACCCCTCTTCACGGAGTCTGGGAGTATTGCCGAAACTGTGCTACATGTCAGAAGTACAAGCCCTGTATTAGTAAATTGGCAGGCTTACTAGAAAGTAGACCTGTAATGGAACCTGGTTTCATGTTGGGAGTAGATCTTATGGGTTCATTTCCCCACTCACCTCGGCTCAATGAACATCTGCTGGTGGTCGTCGATTACTGCAGCAAATGGGTCGAGATGTTCCCCTTAAGAACAGCCAGAGCCTCCAACGTAGCCAACATATTAAGTAGGGAAATTTTTACACGGTGGGGCACGCCAGCCTACCTGGTTTCTGACAGAGGTCCGCAATTCACATCCCAACTACTTAACACCATCTGCCGGCAGTGGGGTGTGACCCAAAAGCTCACCACGGCCTATGACCAATCGGACATTGAAATTCATGATTGCGGCGTTCGTCAAGGAAAATCATAATCAGTGGGATCAGTGGCTTCCGGAGTTTTGGTTTGCCATCAATTCGGCCTGGCAGGAGAGTACCGGTCACACACCAGCAGAAGTGGCAATTGGACGCAAGCTGATGGGTCCCCTAGAAAGCATGCTACACCGAAACATGCTCCAAAATGGAAGGGGCCAGCCTTAATCAAGAAGGCTCTCAGCAGTATCAATTACCAGGTGGAATTGTTCAATCAAGCTGGACCATTCACGGTCCATGTGGCTAACATAAAACCTTTTCACGGCGATGTCACGCCTTTTTCCGAGGGGGAGGGGGTGTAACAGGCTGTTGCCTGGTTACAGGCTCCCGGCCACTAGGGGCTCCGTGGGAAACCTCTTGGTTAGAGTAATAAAAGAAGAGAAGCTAAGCTAGGCTAATAGCGGCAACCTGATGGCTAATGCTTATAGCTAATGCTCACAAAGATTATGGTGAACGAAATATGGTGGGACAGAGCGTGTCCAATTCTGCATGTGAGTATGTATAGTATGTTTTGTATGTATGTTATGCTAGGTTATTAGAGTACAGGGAGCAATGGTGAGATCACATTTTCCGAAATGGCTGCGCCAACCAGCTATTTTTTTAGTCTGGACAGAGCCGAATTATCCACTCCCTGCTATCAGACACGGGACAGGAGCTGACAGAACCCACTGACATCAGGAAAAGGGCTGTGCACTTTTACTCCGACCTCTACACCAGTGAGTTTAAAGATAATGAAGACATTTTCAACTCCTTCATCGAGAATCTTCCAGAAATCTCTGGGGTCCAATGAGCCTCTAACTACAAATGAACTTTATGCTGTACTACAGAGTATGCAGGGCCGAAAGGCTCCTGGAATTGACGGACTAACTATATTTTTTAAAAAACTTACTGGAATATTTTAGCTGATGAATTTTTAGAAGTTTTAAGTGAAAGTCTCGCTGATGGATCTTTACCACTGTCCTGTCGCAGAGCAGTCATCACCCTATTACCAAAGAAAGGAAAACTTCAGGATATAAAAAACTGGCGTCCTGTATCCCTTCTTTGCATAGACTATAAAATCTTGTCCAAAGCCCTAGCTAACAGGCTGAGAGAGGTGATGGCCCAGGTTATATGCCAGGACCAAACCTACTGTGTGCCTGGAAGGACAATGGTAGACAATGTCTGCCTTATTCGAGATGTTTTGGACATCTCCAGCTCATTGGGCCTCGACACTGGTCTTGTTTCTTTAGACCAGGAAAAAGCATTTGATCATGTTGAACCCCAATACGTCTAGAAAGTCATGGAGAGGCTTTGGTTCAGCACTGGTCTGATCGCTAGGATCAGAGCTCTGTACCAGGACATTGTGAGTGTGCCGAATTTCAATGGCGGACTGTGTGCCCCTTTTAAAATGAGTAGAGGAATAAGACAAGGATGTGTCAGGAGCGGGGTGACTAAACTGGAGTGAACCCCATAGCAGATGACTTATGCTTGAATGGTGGTAAAATTCTTTTAATGGAAATACTGTGGCTTGAATGAGTAGGCACAGTGGGAGCAGAGGAGAGAAGCAGCGTATGTGTGTGCTTGGTGACTGAGAGAGTGGGGAAACCTTTAGTGACGATGGTGGAGGCTATGACATGAGGGAATCTCCACTATCCCGGAAGTAGAGCGCGAGTACTCCTCTTGGCTCCTTGCTAGCAAATTTTCACTGCTAGCCTGCGTAGCTTGCAGTGGTTGAAAGGTGGAATGTGGTGGTTGATCTCCTCAGAGAAAACGGAGGTCGGTGCGCAGCGCAAACTCTCTCCCCGATGTCCACGAACACGGAAGTGCTTGAATGCGAAAGTGCGCGTGCTGTGGTAGCAGCAACGGGCTAGAAGAATCGTCTTTTCCAGGCGGTGGTTGGTATCCAGTAATCCAGCAGTGAGAGCAAACAAATCCAAATCGTGAGTACAATTCCAAGTCCTGAGAGCAAGCGAGTTCATCCATGTTAATCAGTCCGATAATGATAGAAGTACCAGAGGGTGTAGGCGAGAGAAAAATCTGGAAAACAGGCAAGATCGAAAACACAGGCTAGGATACACAAACGACTATTTTATACAAAGAAACCACGGGGCACACGAGTGAGATACTTCAGCGCTGAGTGTATTTCTGAGTGTGCTTATAAGCTGGAGAGATAATTAGCTGATCAGGTTCAGGTGTGCCAGAATGACAGGTGTGTGTGTGTGGGGAGAAAGATCAGGAGTGGAGTCTCAGGGTCTGGAAGTGCTGGGTTGATCAGCCTGACTCGTGACAGGATGTGCATTATCAGGAATGTTATATGCTCTTTCCCTCGAACCAATGTTACACAAAATACTTAACACACTTTCAGGTTTTACCGTACCTAATTTTAACAAAAGCATTGTTTTATTTGCCTATGCTCACGATGTTATTGTCTTTGTAAATAACCAGACGGAGGTTAACATTTTAAAACACATTACTGAAGATTTTGGACTGTTTGCCTCTGCTAGGGTCAACTGGAAGAAAAGTGAAGCCCTAGCAGTAGGTGAATGGAACAGAGGTCTCCCAATTTTACCACAGAATTTAACCTGGAAGAGAAACGGACTAAAATACTTGGGGGTTGGAAAAGAACCCTTTACAACATAAAATTGAAAAGGCATGGCAGAGAAAGTAGAAGGGAGGCTGGGCAAGTGGAAGTGGCTACTTCCACAAATTTCATACAAAGGCAGGGTGCTAATTGTAAAATCACCTTGCTGCCTCTACTTTGTGGCATCGTTTAACATGCATGGAACCTCCTGCCCAGCTATTGTACAGTCATGGCCAAAAGTTTTGAGAATGACACAAATATTAGTTTTCACAAAGTTTGCTGCTAAACTACTATTAGATATTTGTTTCGGTTGTTTCTGTGATGTGCTGAAATATAATTACAAGTACTTCATATGTTTCAAAGGCTTTTATCGACAATGCGCACTTGAGCTTTCTCTCTGAAGTCCGCGAATGCTTCCTCTGGAAGTGCTGGGTTGATCTTCCTGGCTTGTGACAGAGATAGCAAAAAGAGAGTGATACTTTTCGAAATGTTAAAACAAAAAAAAAAAATAGATGTACTTCTACTACAAGAGACACACAGTGACAACAGAAATTCGACAGATTGGGGATATGAGTGGAACGAAAACACCTGTCTTAAGTCACATCTCCTCCACTACCGGAGGGGTGGCAGTTCTATTCTCTAAAAGTTTTACCCCAGATTATTAAAAGTCAGAGCACATTTTGAAAAGTACGCCTTCATTTTTATATGTGTATATGCGCCACCTTTACATGTAGAGAGACTTTTTTAGACAAGTTGGTGGTCATTGGTGGGGGGAGATTTTAATTGCACCACTGCAGACATGGACCGGAATCACAGAGAACCTCATTTGCCCTCCTGTAGACGACTTTTAGAAATTTTAGAAAAACATCAGCTGTGTGATATATGGAGATTTGTCCATGAGTCCGACAAACAATAGACCTGGACTCATGCTAGTAATAACACCATCTCCATCGCACGGCTCGACAGTTTTTATGGTTTTAAACACCAACTTAGCATCATTAAGAGTCGTCACATCAACCCAGTCAGTCTCTCTGACCACAGCCTGATTTTATGCAAGGCCAAATTTAACAATATAAAAACAAAAAGCACGTATTGGGTTTTTAATACAACGTTATTAGAAAACCAAATTAAAAAAAAAAATTAAGAAAAAGAAGTCTGATTTTAAGACACTGCAGCAATAGTGGGATTTTGTTAAAATCCAAATTAAGCAGTTGTGTCAACAGCACACTCTCAATGTCATGAAAATTTTAAACCCGTCAATATGTCAGTTACAAAAAGAAATCACAGATCTCCAATCACCATCTTCTGATGCTAGCTTGATTCAGACCCTCCAACAAAAGAGACAGAGGCTCTCAGATCTCCTGGAATCTAAGGTGCAAGGTGATCTTGTAAGAGCTCGCTTTCAGGACGCCAATCAAATGGACGACACCTTCCAAATACTGTTTTAATTTAGAAAAGAAAAAGGGGCAAAGCTGTTTTATACACAATTTGCGATCTGAAAATGGAGATATTTTAACAGACGACATTAATATATGCATGAGAGCTGCACGTTTTTATGAAAATCTGTACTCTTCAGAGTACACACCTAATCGGAGATTGGTCTGAAAACCCACCCACACTGCCAGAAAGACTTTTTTGGACAAAAGGGGGAATCAAATACCTAGGAGTCTACCTAGGTAACAACTTTTTACACAAAAGAACTGGGAAGGGTCAATTGAAAAAATAAAAGGCCGACTGGACAAGTGGAAATGGCTGACCCCAAAACTGTCTTACAGAGTATGGATACTTATTATAAACAAATCTAGTGGCCTCTTCTTTGTGGCACAAAGTAGCATGTGTGGAGGTTATGGCAAAAATTCAGTCGATTCTTGTAGACTTCTTCTGGGACAAACTCCACTGGATGCCAAGGAGCAGTCTATATTTACCCAGAAATGAAGGGGGACAAGGCTTAATCCATATCCAGAGCAGAATCGCCTTTCGTTTAGGTTTTTTACGGAAATTACTGGGAAGATCATCTTGTTTTAGCTGGAATGCAGTAACTGGAGCAATCTTAAGGACTCTGGAGAACCTAAAAATGGACAAAACCCTTTTCCTGACAGAGCCAAAGAGACTGAATTTATCGAAACTGCCATCTTTTTATTGCAACCTTTTTAAAACTTGGAATTTTTAAAAAATACAGAGACCTCATCTTTTTATTGGCTTTTAAAGGAACCACTAGTCCTTGGAACAACTCCCTCTCTGATACCCTGATCCACTATGGTATCACCAATTTAGAACAACTAGTGGACTGAAAAAAAAAAGTGGTGGAAAGGATTGGTGTGAAATGAAGCAGAATTCTAGCACAGCATTTTGAGAAATGGAAAAACCTTCTCTTACAGGAAGAGAAAGACATGCTGAGAGAGTACTGTGAGGGAAAGGAAGAACCGGATGAAGGAGACCCTTTCCCYGACCTCACACTCTCTCCAAACCTAGAAGAACACACGGGTCATTTTTTAAACTGTGGAAACCTCCAAAACATGGACTTCTACAATGTCTCTGGGAAAAACCTTTTTAAAGCTTGTGTTAAAGTTCTTAATAAAAGTTTTTACATGGGAGAGTTGATACGCCTTGGCATTTTGTCCTCAGATTAAATGAGGAAGAACAGCCAGGGTGGAGATCACTGTACAAGCCACCATTAGCTAAAAGATCTGGAGACTTACAGTGGAGACTTTTACATGGTATTTTGGCGCTCAATGCTTTTAGTTCATGTCTCTACTCCAATATAAGTCAAGGATGTCATTTTTTTCTGCACAGAAAGAAACCATCTTTCATGCTTTTGCAGAGTGCTCCAGACTTTTTATTGCTTTAAAAGCCCTATTTATTGGTTTTAATGAATTTTTTACACTACAGTCCTTCATCCTCAGCATAAAATATACTCAGAAAACAAAAGGAAAAAAAGTCAGTTACTGAACTACATTCTGGGCCAAGCAAAAATCGGGGAAAAGGAAAAGCAAAAGGAAATTATAGTGTGGTAGCAACAATAATTGCACTAATAAAATCAAGGGTTTTAATCGATTTTTTTTTTTTTTGCAAGAAAACAGAAAATCTTACTATCTTTGAGAGAATTTAGTGTTTTAATGGCGCACTGTGCACTTTGATGTCACGATATGTGGTGTGAGGCATAACTGCAAGAGGATCCAGGTTTTAAAGGAAACGATGTTTATTGGACAAAAAGGTCAGGGAAACCACAAAACAAATATTCTTTATAAATGAAACTGAAACTAAAACACGAATAGACAAAACAGAAAACACTACTAGACATTCAGACATTTAACCAAGATAAATCGACAGACGCAAGACAAGGAACTCAAAGACACCAAACTATTTATAAGAACACTAATCACCAACTCGGTTCAGGTGAGCGCTCCCTGGTCACCTGACCGAGTTGCCCCATGGGAACTGAAGTTTTAACTAAACAAAACTACAATAAAACACAGGGCGCTTTGGCGCCCTCTAGGAGTTATCCCTGACATTTGATTGAGAACGAACTCTGTTTTACCCACACCTTGTTTTAAAAACTTTTTTAAAATGATTTATTACAGTTATTTATTTATTTATTTATTTATTTATTATTTCATGTGATGTTCCTTGCGGTTTCGTAAAAATGAACACCAAATAATTGTAAATAAAAGTTTTTGGCAAATTCAAAAAAAATAATTCTCTCTCTCTCTCACTGTCTCCCTTTATGCGTGTGGTGTGTGTGCGGCGAGTTTAGAGGAGTGTGTGTTAGTGGTTGGTGATGTTGTGGGACATGAGAACATCGTCTCTGCTTCCCGCATGAACAGTGCTGTTGTCACGTTTGTAAATAGTGTAGATAAAGCGGCTAAACTTGTACAGCATGGAATCACTGTTAATAATGAGCACATCCTGGTTTCTCCCCTGAGCTCCCCAGCCAAGAAAATAGTTCTGTCCAACGTCCCTCCCTTCATACCTGATAGTGTAATTGCTGCAGAACTGTCCAGATATTTAAGACTGGACTCCCCTATAAAGAAAATCCCCCTGGGTTGTAAATCCCCTCTGATTAAACACCTGGTATCTTTCAGGTGAGTTGTTTTTATGATTTTTAAAGAGTGTGTAGAAGAGCTAAATGCTGTTTTTAAATTGAAAACTTTGACTACAGTATATTCGCCTCCCCAGACACTGATATAAAATGTTTTAAATGTGGTGCAATGGGACATCTGGTHCGTGCTTGTCCCGAAAGACAGAGCGATCCTGGTGCTTCTGAGCGACCGGGTCACGACGCGACCGTGCCGGGCGAGGCCGCTCCCCCTGCGACTACAATGCTGCTGACCCAGGGCACAGAGACCGAACCCCAAGCCCAGCCCGCAGTCCAAGAGTCAACTGAAGCAACAAACTCCCAAAAAAAGACCCCGACCCGGAGTCAGACAGTGATGGGTACATTTCAGACTCTGTGCTGCTTCTCACCACAGGGGAAGAAAGAATGGTACAGCTAGGAATCCATACACTTTTTTCTAGAGAAGACAAAAAGAGGCTCAAAAATTAAAATAGAAGACCACTTCTCAAACAAAAGACAGTTCGTCCATGACGTTCAATATTACAGAAGACAAAAAGTTTTCACTGAACTTGAAATATTCAGACTAAAGAAATGGATTACGAAAATAAACAAGAAACTCGCAGAAGAGGAATTCTAGAAATGTTCTTTCCTCTGTGCTGGACACTGGTATGTTTTTATAATATAAGACTGTTTGTTTTTTTATTTATACATCTTTTAATGAATTAAGTAAATATTGCAAGTTTAAATATTAATGGGACAAGAACATGTGAAAAAAGAGCCAAACTCTATGAACTACTAAAACAGAAACATGTTGATGTGGCTCTACTYCAAGARACGCACAGCGACTCCAAGAACGCAGCGGACTGGTCMAARGAGTGGGATGGGCTCGCGATCCTGAGCCACAATACACCACTGAGTGGTGGAGTCGCACTGCTCTTTGCTCGCAATTTTCATACCAAACTCTTTTTTAAATGGGAGGCTTTTAAAAGTGAGAACGTTTTATGAAAATGAAGTTTTTGTTTTTATTTGTGTGTACACTCCCACCAAGGCAGTAGAGAGGATGATGTTTTTAGATAAACTAAACAGCGTAATTAATGA
>QMIH01003435.1:0-19148 GCA_003987875.1 Clarias batrachus | reverse complement strand
CGTGCACCAATGGAAACACTTATCTGTCAGGATTTATTTGTACTTTTTTTAAAGGTAAAGTGCAGATTAATTTGTTTTATTTTCATTTTATATATTGTATTCATTATTTTTATGTATTTATGTTTGGGGGCTGTGAGTTTTAATTAAGTATATAAATATAAATAAAAATATAAATAATTTGAGTTTTCATTATTTCTTATGGGAAACGATGATTTGGTTTAAGAGTGTTTTGGAATACGAGCCCACTTCCGGAACGAATTATGCTGGTAATCCAAGGTTCCACTGTATACTTTACATATGGTGCTCTCACATCTTTACAAACTGTTGCCTGTCCAATGCAACCCTCTGATCCCATACATTTTCAGTTTATGAATTAATATTTCATGATTTATTGTGTCAAAGCTTTTTCAATAATTATACCCATAGAACTTTTCTTTTTGTCTATGGAGTTGGTCATTTCTTCTATTATTTCAGTTAATGTTAATGAAGTTGTCTGGTTTGTTCAGACTGACTGTCAGGGAGAAGGTTGTATTTATCTAAAAATGTATCCAGTCTATTATTAAAAAGCTTTTGTCGGACTTTTGAGAATTGAAGAGAATTCAGACGAGAAACTTCCCTATTTGTGAAGTGGTGTTTGTCACCAGATTTGTATTCCATCACAAGTGGTAGATATTTTGTTTTTGTAATTTTATAATTTCCTTCTCTCTTCTATTGTTTCCACAAACATTGAACGAGAGTTTCTCTCTATAAGTCTATTACTGTAGTCTATAGATGACTCAGCATCAGGGATGCTTTTAGCCTCCACCATAACAACATAACTTATTTACAGCATTTTAGTTGTGTGAGTAATTAACATGCCTTCAGCTCTAATTACATTTAATATTCTCCATGTACCTTTCGTAATGTTTTTATTATCTCTGTCACATCTGTGTCATCTCAGCCTTGGGAAATAAGATTTGGTTCACCGGATTACTGAGCCGGCCCTTTGTCCCCCCCTAGTGTGTCTACGTGTATACTTGTCTTTTTTGTTAAACCTAAGCAAGGTTGTGTCTGCAAGTTCACCTGTGTCTGCCCTGTGTGTCTCTATTTATTCCGGCCAAACCCGTAGCCCCTTGTCTGTTCACCATTGTGCACTTGTCTTTGTCACTATATTTACGAACTGTGTCTTCTCTCATCTCTCCCTCCAGGACTGAAAGGGTATTTGTCTCAAGCGGCTGGAAGAGCTGGTTATTAGGTCAAGGTCGAAGCTGAGGGATTCTCAGCTTCCAGTGATTTTGTTGGCGACGAGAGTCGTCTTTCCTTTTGTTTTTGTGTTCTTTCGACCAGTCAGGGGCAGTTATCCGCAGTACAACTGTGTTTCTTAGGTTTATTTTTTGTTCGCGTTATTGTGAAAACTGAATAAAGAACTCTCAATTACGTGAAACCTGCATCTGTGTCCGGCCCAGTTTCTGCAGCCATGACAATCTCTAATATTTTATGGTAATCTTTCTTAAGACTTAAAATAATATGAATTATCTTATTTTTATATTTCTTATATTTGTCTTCTGCTATTTTAGTTCTATATTTTTTGAATTCTCTATATAATATATTTTTCTTTTTGCACTTATTATATAACCTTTAGTCATCCATGGCTTCTCTTTATATTTTTTATTTCCATAATATTGCTTTGGGCAATTATCATACAGTGGTTTAAAGATTTTAAAAAATATATCATATGCTTTATTGATGTATATTTTTCTTTATAGATTAATTCCCAGTCTTGTGTCAATAATTCCTCTTTTAATGTAGCCAGAGATTCTTCTGTCTCCACTCGTGCGTAGATTATGTTGATATTTCATTTTTGGTATAATGGTCAAATAGTCAAGTAGGTTTTTATTGTCATTTCAATCATATACAGTTAAGTACACAGTGACACGAAAGAACATCCTCCAGGACCAATGTGATGCATAGAACAACACAACAACATGACACATTTCAATACTTCGTGTTAATAGGTGGTAAATTGAAGTAGTGGAAGGAGAAACATTAAACGTTCCTTGTAAGTATCAGTGAAGATAGAAAATAATTTTTGTGCAAATAAGTAATAAGTATTGTGCAATAGAGAAATTATAGATTCGTGTGTATAATAGTTTGATAGTGAAGTTGAGTGTGTTTGCATTTGAGGTAGTTAAGTTAATCTGAGTGATTGTGTGTGTGTGTTTGTGTGTGTGTGTGTGTGTACAGTAGGTTGTCAACAAGAATACCCATTATAACTGTGCTTACCGCCGCGGCAAAACAACAGCGAACAAAATACACGCATTTGCGGTGGCGCAAAGTGACATTTTCATTCCCCTAATTATAAAATATCAAATTATATATAAAATATAAGTAGAGCTTAAGTCATAAAAAAGTCATAACAATATGTTGTATTGAAAAAAAAAAGAAGTGACCTCCAGGTCGCTGGATGCTCTGGCGCTCTGCGCTCATGTACGCGCCCAACGCAACCTCACCTCGGAAAGACCTTCCGAAAACTGCTGCTGGCTGTGATGTCTCTGTAATGATTAAAACAGCAGAGGGATTTTATTTTGTGTATTTATAACTGATGTTCCCTGGTAAAATACGGTTATAGTAGAATATATCGCGGCTGTGTGATGCATCCTGTACATCCTGTTGTTACCTACACAACGCCGTGTCTTCCCACCTGGGAGTTTCTCCAGCATACTGTATATTAGATTGATGGACATGAGTCCTCATCTGTTAAAGTTTTGAGGACAACTGTTTTTTTTTTTTTCAGCCCAAATTCAATCGATAATATTTTTTGTATTATTTTTATATATTTTTAAATCTTATTGTTCTTGTTCTTAATGTTATTTTGAAGTAAATTAAATAGTAAGAGTTAGAATAGAAGTAGAATAAATAGTTAAAATATTAAGATGGGGAATGTTTGATGTCATGTGGGAATTGAATGTCAGTGTTTTTGGTTGTAGTTCCTTTTAGTTAAAACTTCGTGGGGCTAATTCCACACACACATACAAATACACCACCTGCGCGCACAAAAGGAAACACCTAACTGTCTGGATGTATTTCTATTTTTTAAAGGTAAAGTGCAGGTTAATTTGTTTTATTTTTACTTTATATGTTGTAGTAATTATTTTTATGTATTTATTGTTTTGCGCTGTAGAACGAATAATGTGAGATTTCATTATTTCTTATGGCAAAATTAAATTTGGTTTACAAGTATTTTGGAATACGACCGAATTATGCTCATAATCCAAGGTTCCACTGTATATAACACCTCAGCAGTAAAAAAAAAACAGCCTGTTATATAAGAGTACATCACTTGAGATGGTGCTTTGGCTTCTCATCTTCCACTTACTCCTCACTACTTAATGTGTCAGTGTCTACATTTTCTAACAAAGCAATACTACATCAGTAATATTATACTTTACAACATTAACATAATGTTGAACTTTTTCATTATTTGAAAATGTGACGCTTCTCTTTCTCTCATTTTATTAAAGAAAACCTGGGAGGGAGAGAGAATGACTTTTGATAGCTCAGAGTAAGCATCTGTTTAAAGCAAAGCTTGTATCTGTTACGTTTCCAAGTATAACTTGCTTTTTCTTAAGGTTTATAGTTCCAGTAGAGATGCATTCATTCTGGCAAGTAAAGGTTTTCATTATTATTATTATTATAGTATTTTTTGCTGCAGCAGCTGCAAGATGATGATTTCCATTAATGATGGACTCCATAATACACCTTATTTTTTAGGCGGTGGATATGTTTGAGTTTCAGTGATGGAATGCGGTAATAATGATTTATTTCATCATACAAACAAAATGCTTTTACAGCAAGTATAACATGGAAAGTTTGAAGTTCTTTATTGTCTTTAATGATGTAGTCGTTCCTTCCATTTAAATTAGTCTTCAAAGTTCACTTAACTTCTGTCTACTGTACTCATCTTAACTTTAATCAGCTCCCATTCCCCTGAATTAATGATCCCCTAACACCAAAATATATCTGATATGATGAAATCTAAATGAGATCTCGATGTATCATCTACTCAAGTCAAACCCTACTGTTGAGAACACACAAACTTTATTTCACCTTTAGATCATTTGGTAATGCTTTGCCTCCAGTTGCCAGTTAACATTTTTCCATTTTTGCATACAGATCCTGACTATGGATTAATAGATTCAAAGTGCTGTGATGTATTTATTTGGCTTTGTCGATAGCATTCAGCCATTTCTGCAGATATGTCTTGAACAATTCCTGCATGGTGTGCAAAGTTGCCTCGCTATTGAGGGTTGGTTTAACTGTAACTGACTTTCTTTGGAATTTTTTTCAGATGCATGGTTTTCTTAGCAACATCATATTCATTTTGGAATGTCTTTTGACAGAAAAGACAATACTGCTTTTTGTCATATATTTGTCTTGTTGCTGGGGTGAGTGTGTTGTGTGTAGTAATGCTACTGATGTATGAATTGGGTATGTCCGAATGTGTTGAAATTTGTTCCCAAATTTTTCAAACAAAGATACACTGTCATACGCTAGGAAGGCTTTCCATGCTTTTCCAGATGATGGAGCAGGTCCGAGGGGATTTCTATCCGTTCATATACAAGGGCATTTGTGAGGTCAAGCCCTGATATTGGATGAGAAGGGAGGGGTGCAATTAGTATTACGTTTTATCCCAGAGGTATTTAGAGGGGTTGAGTTGAGTCATGAATTATTTTAGTTGTGTTATTAGAATGCGGGTTTATTTGTGTAAATTCTTGCTCTCGCGCCGGGAGAGTTCTAAAAATAAACAGCGTGGTTATCCTGCCTGTTTGCGCTACTTCCGCGTTTGGATTTATCATCCACGCCACAGGGCTAACTGTCTCTCTGTCCGTCTCTGTTTGTTTGTGACAGAATGACTGAGCCATCAGCAGTAAACCCAGCAGATTACAGTCACCTCTGCAATGTGGTTGATCAACATGCTAAGCTGATCGATCAGCTCCGTAGTCACGGTTCTTCGTCAAGGCATCCAAGACATTGCGGCCCTGCGCCGCGAGGTGGCGGAGCTAAGGCAAGAGAACGCGATGCTCCGTGGAGCGGCCGCTCAGCTGGCTGTTGCCACACCCGTTGCAGCGGCTGCTGCGACGCCACTCTCCCCCTCTTCTTCTGATGTCTTCATTGCTCTATAAGTGGGATGCCACGGATGGGAAATGCAGTGTTTTTKTAACTGCGTTGGATCTTGTGGTTGAGTTTAATTCCACCAGATACTCCACAGACCGACTGCGCGTTGCTCTTCTCGTCTCGTTGCTATCCGGGCAGGCATCAGAGTGGGCCACGGCGGTCCTGCGATCTGATTCGGATGTAGCCTATTCCTACACAACAGCTAAAACTCACCTTTGAACATCCTGCTGATGAGGTGGAGACCGACTCCAAATTATATCATCTGTGGCAGGAAGGCTCATCCGTGAGCCACTACATGGCGGATTTCCGAACGCTCGCCGTCCAGACTGACTGGGGAGACTCCGCCCTCGGGACAGCCTACTACGAGGGACTGGCTGCACGTAAATATTACATCAGTCGATTGTCGGCCCCTCTCCTTCAGCCCCATCACCTTCCAAACCCAACCCATCACCATGAACATCGGCCAACATCAGGAACAGCTCCACTTCTACCTCACCCCCATCTCTTCACCTCCTCTTATTCTTGGACACCCCTGGTTACTTCACTACAACCCGCTCATATCTTGGACACAAAGTCGGATCTTACAATGGGGGCCGACTTGTTCTTGGGCTGGGACATGTTCTAGGGAGTCCGAGGCCCCCGAGGTCGGCACAGACTACATCCCGAGTGCCTACCGGGACCTGGCTGAGGTGTTCTGTAAAAGACGGGCGACCCACCTACCTCCTCATCGCCCCTACGACCTTTCCATCGACCTTCAGCCAGGTTCCATGCCACCCCGCGGCCACCTCTACTCATTATCTGCCACCGAGACGCAGGCGATGGAGGAATATGTTTCCAGTGGACTTCGCCATGGTACTATCCAGCCTTCTTCCTCACCTGCCGCTGCAGGGTTCTTCTTCGTGAAGAAACGCGATGGCAGCTTACGCCCATGTGTCAATTATCGGGGGCTCAACAACATCACCATCAAGAACCGACATCCATTGCCTCTTACCAACTCTGCCCTGGACGCCCTCTCTGGTGCCACCATTTTTAYTAAGTTGRACCTCCGGAGYGCCTACAACTTGGTGCGCATCAAGGAGGGCGATGAGTAGAAGATGGTCTTCATCACACCCACCGGCCATTATGAAAGTTTGGTAATACCATTTGGACTCTGCAAYGCTCCTGCTGTCTTCCAGCAATTCATTAACGATGTTCTAAGAGACATGTTAGGTCGATGGGTGTTCCTCTACCTAGATGACGTCCTCATATATTCTCGGATTGTCAGTGAACATGTACAACATGTCAGAGCGGTTCTAAAGAGATTGCTTGCCCACCAGCTGTACTGTAAGTTGGTAAAGTGCGCTTTCCACGAGCGCTCCACCACGTTCCTGGGTTTTGTCATCTCGCCCCAGGGTGTGGCCATGGATCCGCAGAAGCTGGAGGTTGTGAGTCACTGGCCCCTACCCAGGACTCTCAAACAACTCCAGCGTTTCCTCGGGTTAGCAAACTTCTATCGTCGCTTTATCCGGGACTACAGTACGGTTGCAGCTCCGCTAACTGCTCTGATGCGCCCATCATCTCACCCCTTCCACCTCACCTCTACTGCCATCGCCGCATTCCGTGAACTCTGACGCCACTTCACTACGGCTCCTATCCTCCTTCATCCAGATGCCAACAAACCATTCGTTGTGGAGGTGGACGCGTCGGATGTGAACGCCGGGGCCGTTCTCTCCCAACAAGGTCCAGACCAAAAGCTGCATCCCTGCAGCTTCTTCTCCAAGAAATTTGACCCCACTCAGCAGCGATACGGAGTGGGGGACCGTGAGCTGCTGGCCATAAAGTGGGCCTTGGAGGAATGGTGACACTAGCTCCAGGGCACCAGAGAGCCATTCATCGTCTGGATTGATCACCAGAACCTCATCACCATCTGTTCACTGAAACAGCTGAATCCCAGACAGGCGCGGTGGGCTCTATTTTTTGAAGACTATAACTTCCACCTGTCATACCCTGCGCCTGTCCTACCACCTACCAATCATCGCACTGCTCCGTTGGGACATAGAGACGAGAGTTCTGGCAAACAACGCCATCCGACATGCCAACACCCGCTACACCCTCCAACATCACCGTCGACACCCCCCGGGACGACTGTTCCAGATAGGTGACAAGGTATGGCTATCTACCAAGGACCTACATCTACGGACAGAATCACGGAAGCTCTCCCCCAGATTCATCGTTCCGTACCGCATCACCCTCCGGATTAACCCTGTCACCTACCGGCTCCAGCTGCCTGCRGCGCTCCGGATSCACCCGGTATTCCATATATCCCAACTCAAACCCTTCACCACTTCCCCTATTGATAAAAAGCCTGAAATAAAATTGATTTACAATATAAACTTATCAGCCAGAGCTGCAAAAGAAATATCTAGGCAAACTTCAGGCTTTGAATCCAGACAATATACATTGACTCAAATAATATGCTAACCATATCAAAACAGCACCTATTTTACTTCGCTCCAAGAAAGTGAACTAACTAATGTATCTCTTCATGCAAACTAACCAACCTGTGTAAACCGACATTCAGAGGTGGAAAGTAACGAATTACATTTACTCGCGTTACTGTATTTGAGTAGGTTTTTTTTGTACTTCTACTTTTTAAAGAAGTTTTTAAAATCTGTAATTTTACTTTTACTTAAGTATGTTTTGTTTGGAGTATTGTACTTTGCTACATTTTAAATCATACTATCATACTACCATCATTTGCTACTGAGTAAAACAAATGAATGAAAATGCAAAAATAATAAAAATATTCTGCTTTGTATAAATGCTTGGTTCCGCTGGTGTGTGTGTGTGTGTATCGTCCTGGTCGTGCGTTGCTCCAGACTCCACTCCATGTTTTCTGACTGTCCCCACATCGGCATCTATCTGACCTTCCACACGGTCGCGTCTGCCCTGAGAGTGACGTCATCAACCAGCGCCATCATATATAAACCGGAGAGAGACGCGGGAAAGAGGAAAGAGGTTGTGATTTTGCTGTTTTTATATTTGGTTGTGTTTTCTGGTTTTTGGTTTAGGGAAGGTACCAGTATTTTTGTTTGTGGTGTTTTTTTTTTTTTTGCAGGTAATCTAGCTACTAAATATGAATAGCATTTTGTTTATTATTTTGGCCTGGGTCAACCCTGAATCTGATGCTCCTCCTGTGTGTGTGTTTGTAATTATCACATTATGGGGACATCACTCTGGATACAAATCAACATTATGGGGACCGAAACCGTTATGGGGACAAAAACCCATGTCCCCATATTTGTGAAGCATTGTAGGGTGTTGGGGAGGCTGTAAAGTGCCGCACCAATTTTTAGCTTTGGCACATAAGTGACCTTCTGGACAGGTGATTTTGTGTGAACGTTTGCTCCACGTCACCCCCTTTAGTCTTGAGCCGGTATTTATTTTGGGGGCGGGGTTCAATCTGCACATGCGCAGTAGGTAGAGCATATAATAAACACTTACAGGAGGACTGGCAGCCTTTACAGTGATGTGGTGAGTCTATTAATATTAAATGTGTGTTCAGTTAGATATTAAAGTTTTTAAGGGTAAGTTAAATAGGTAAAAAAAAAAAGTTGTGAAAATAAGTCACTTAATAGACCAGTAAACTTGTCAAAATGATAATTTAATTATTATTAAATTAAGTTAAAGAGTGATAAGTTAAAACAGATAATTATCATGTTTTATTTATGGATATATTTGATGGAAATCCAATATTTTACGTTAAATTTTATTATTATTACTATTATTATTATTCTTAAACAGTGGAATAAAACCCATCCGCGTTTCATGGCGGATTTGTTGTCTTTTTCAATATCAACCTGGTTTGGAAACATCGTGTGGCAATTAGAAATGAACTACATTTCCCATCTGCCCCGGATGTTCCCGCCCACCTATTCAACGCGCTTCCGGTTTAACGCGGACGTCAGAGAACAGCGGTGAGCGCTCAGGTAAGTGTTTTTCTGTCAGGATATACACGTTTTAAAGTTTGTTTTTGTGGATTAGTGTTAATTATAAAAGTAATGGCGATGTTAGAGTGACTTATGCTAGCGGACATGCCGAGACCGTTCAGCACACGCTTGTAACAGGCTGAGGTAAAGTTCAGTAAACTCTTAAAACAGTTAAATGTGTTAAATTTAACTCCTGTAGTTGTCATTTATTGGTGTTTAATGTAACACCTGTATATTTAACTAGTTATTCCTCGTAATACAGACGGACCATCACTATGTCATGGAAATCTCGACCACGACTGGGGTCTGGATTCGGGACGGATCTCTTGGATTTTTTAAGTGGTTGACCACACGATAAGGCTTCACCTGTGACTGCACACAACCAGCACATGGACGACCTCAGATGCCAGGAATGTTACCACTGCTGGTCACAGGGTCTGTGTGAATTGCAAATCAGTTTATGGTAAGCAGCCATAAACACCATGGAAATGCAGGTATGTGATGTTCACTTGTGTCTTGAGTTAAACAAGAACTGCTTTTCGAGAGAGGCACAAAGATGTATGACTGTGTATAGGATGTAAAAGTGGGCTTTTACAAACCTAACACCCTTTCTTCATAGTGCACTGTTCCTGTTCCCACTGTTTTACCCTGAATGTCTGTTTGCATGGTCATATTTACAGTATGCCAGAAATGTGCCTTCTGTGTATAAGATCATCTGTGTCACTCTTCCCTCAATCCTGGACATTTACTTTGCACTAGGTGAAAGAGGTGACATTTATATGTTTATAAGTAAGAAAAATACACAAATGTAAGGACATGTCAGAACTACTTCAGGGCCCATAAACCTGCAGACCCTTAAATAAAGAGTGAGGGCCAAGCTCACTCATTTACACTCCTGTGGTGTGAAAGTAACTGTGTGAAAGTGTCCCTGAGAGGTTGGTCTCATGTTTTGTTTTTGTTGTTATTATTTTTAATCAAAACTTATTTGCTGTTCATTATTAAATTATCATGTTGTTACAAATGTGCATATTGTATATATTTTTACATAGTACACAATGTTAATATTGTTTGTGTTGGCCAATAAAGCTGATTTTATACTGATTATGTTTTTTTATTTTACACATTGGATGACAATCTTCCATGTATTCTGGCTTTTATACCATACCAAAATTAGATGGGGTGGTGAACAGCATAACATCAAATGTTGGTATTCTGGAATGCATGGGCCACCTATGTTGTATTTTGGTGCTAGTATGCTGGTATGCTGTGGACCAGCATCAGTGTCCAGAAAAATGTAGGCTGGTCACCAGCATACTAGCAACATGCCACACCTTCACGATTTAATTAATTACTCAACATGGATTTCCTGAAGGCCATACAGCACTTATTATATAAAACTTGTTATATAATTTGTCCTGTTTTGAAAAGAAAATGGGTGGAGCTTCATTTTGGTGCACTGCTGCAGCACTACAGTTGTAAATATATTGATTAACTGTACATAATATATATTTCCAAATCTACATGTTTTGGTTTAATCATGTGGTTTTGGTTAGTTTTGAGAAAACTCACAACTTTGGAGCTCAGTAAAGGTCCAAGTCAGAAAGGCGTGACTCACTAATGGATGAGAGTGTCTTAAGAGATTATATTTATTACTTGTCAGTTACTATAACAACTTATTTATAACTTAAGCAGGAAAAACTCAAAAACACTAAATACATTTGGGGGCAAACAGACAATGTAGACAATCAAATTAAAGCCCAAATACAGCCATAGAAATAAACTGAAATTAAAAACTGTAAGTTAGATTTGCAATTCTCCATTCCTTTAACTATGAACTTTGTCTCATTAAATTTCACAGAGTCAAATGAAAAATACCGAAAAAAATGGACTTCACTATAATAAAATATTTTACATTATGTAAATGTTAGAATAAAAATGTACAAGAAAAATAGTTAAAAACGTATTTCATTTACTTTCTTACTTACTTCAAATTATCTGCTCTCAAAAACTCTGTATAATACAGTAAATCAGTAAAGTAGGCTCAAAACATCCAGTGATTTCAGTTCAGCCTCAAATCAACCCTAGGCCAGCCAAATCTTTTTACACAGTGTATTTTATTATTACATTATTAATATTTCTTCAAAGCTGTATGTATGTAAGACAGAGAGAGAGAGAGAGAGAGAGAGAATACTCTGATGGACAACCGTAGCTAATAGTAAATATCTGTTGTTTGTGATCCCCAACATATTATCTATACGTACACCTTTACTTAAGAATAACTTCTCAGTACTGTTTTTGCCTTTGCAGGAATTTAATATATTACTCACAATAAAATAGCTAATTTCAATTTAAACACACACAAATGTGTATAAATGAATTAATATACAGTGGAACCTCGGATTGCGAGTAACGTGGTTTACGAGTGTTCTGCAAGACGAGCAAAGAATTTTAATAAATTTTGACTTGAAAAATGAGCAAGTCTTGGATTTGAGTACCGAGTGTCATGTATCACGCATGTGCTCTTGTTTTGACACCAAACGTCACATAGTCTGAGCCAATGGTTTTTCTCTTGCACTGCGGAATTTTGGGTAATCGCCTTCCCTGCTGGGTCTTAATGCAGGGGAGGCACTAAGACCCTCTCTGTTTCAGCGTGTCGTCATTTGACACCGCGCCCCACACACACCGACACGCGYGCACACACACCTTTACAACCCCCCTCCTCCCCACTTCACACCGACATACCGACACACACTCTCTGCTCTACACAGAAACTCTGCTCTGTCGCGATTCTTTTCAAATGTAAAGTGCTGGTGTTTTTTTTTACTGTACAGCAGTGATTGATAGTATGCGCTCAAGCTAGTGTCATTAGCTATGTTCCTTGCTAATTTTTCCGATAAAACAGTCTCTCTTGCGTGCATAAATGGAAACACGCATCTGTCGGGATTTATTTTTACTTTTTTTAAAGGTAAAGTGCAGGTTCATTTGTTTTATTTTTACTTTACTATATATTGTATTAATCATTTTTATGTATTTATTTTTTTGGGCTGTGGAACAAACAATTTGAACAAACAAGTCGATTTGGTTTACAAGTGTTTTGGAATATGAGCCCACTTCCGGAAGGAATTATGCTTGTAATGCAAGGATCCACTGTACGTATTTTGCGGTACACTTAATCTTTTTTTTCCTTGTGAAACACCATTCCATCTGATTGTACTCTCCATTTGATTGTGATGTTCTCTGTCATTCCATGATTATTTACATCCTGCTTGATCTGAAAACCAGAGACACAACAGGTCTAGTAAAATGTACAGTAGAATGTACATTATAAGAGTGACTTGGGGAGGATGAGACCTACCTGCTCCAAGATGATCGCCATGACTGCAGGATCGTTCACATCCTGATTAGACTGCACCTTCACTTTCATTATTTGTTGTTGTCCTGTAATTACTTATTAGGACATAAAAAAACATGAACACAACACAAATATAGTTTAAATCAATCTAAATACATAAATGTAGGAAACCTCACCATTATAACAGAAGAAAGGCCTTATTTCTGAGCACAGTGCATCAACTGCCTGAAGGTTATATATATAACCACACTTTCCCTGGGCATTATTAGGCTTTCCAGGCATCCAGCTGATGGTAGAAAAACTGGTTTGGTCTATCCATTTCCAGGTGTCTCTGAACAGACCAAACCAAGTCCAGCCAGGGACCAGTGTCTGAATCTCCGTGTTGTCCGATGTGTCATTGGCAGTGGCCAGATCTGTGTAATGTGTCCTGCAGTAATCCTGAGCTCCAAGCCATGTCATCGTATTACTGATGTAAATGAACCTCTGAGTGAAATTTTTTGTGTCTGTGAATATGTAAAAAAAAAATTAAAATACCACCTGTGAATGTTGTAATGGTTTCGATTTAAAGGTGTAATGTGACTGTAATACACCATCATCCCCTGTAAGCAAGACATTTCTTGAAGAGGTTTTTAGAATAGCAATTATAAATGCATTAATTGTCACAAGAGGGGGCAGACAGGTAGGACCCAAAAGAAGGACACATAAGTTTAGAAGGTGGTTTTTTTTTTTTAGAATTTTACTTGAAGTTGTAACAAACAAATAATGAAATATCCTAAAAAACAGAGAAAATCTATTGACTGCAAGAAGGAACTTTTGAGCAAAGGTATTCTTGTGAAGGCTGATTTTTAATCAGGAAGTGCTCTAGACAGGATGGTCACTGACCCGGAAGATCCAATCATGAGCCAATCACTGATTGACCAGGCAGCATTAACAGATGTAGCAGGAATGCCAGAAAGGCTTAGACATGCGAGTGTAAACAGAATCAAGTGAGGAAATTAGTGCTCAGTCATGGGGCAATGCTTTTTGGCAGACGCAAAGCACCAAGCACCATTCTAGACCAAACCTGACATCATAGGAATGAAAATGAAAAAAAAAATGAAAAGAGATGCACCAGACTCAAAGAAGATATGAGACACGAGATATGAGACTTGCAAATGTTGCTCCCGATGCCTGATGCTTTTCTGAAAAATGGATTAGCATGCAGAAAAGCCGATCCAACACCAAAGCAGGGTGAACTTTAGAAAGAAGAAGAAGAAGTAATTCTCTAAAACTACAAGTACCCACACACTATATGATAAATTAAATGCATCAAATGTAAAGTCTACTTATTGTCTGTATTGTCTTCATTAAGATGTCACATTCATGATTTTTTAAAGCACAGTTTAATTTAAAGAGAATAATAACACACTGTCATGTTGGTTTATTACAACAACCTTTTTTGTTCCTTACCGTTAAAACACACAAAAGGGTATAAGATTGTACATGCTGCATCATTCCAACCACTCGATTGAATCGAACCACACGATTCATGTCCAGCGGAATTGTCAGGTTGTCCTGAACTCCAAGACCTGAAACTTCCCAGTGGCTCATTTCCCATAGACCAGCGCCAGCTGTTAACATCATTATACATTCCAATCCAAGCACTGGAAGCGAAATGTTTTGTCTGTATTTCATTTTTAATTTGGACCATGTTATCATTACTTTCGATGATAGCCATGTCGATGTGGTTCGTTTGACAGTAAGCCCGAGCACCACTCCATGTCGTTCCCTGCTGGATCAGATAGTACTTACGAGGGACAGACAGGATCAAGGGGATGATTTCTGTGGAGTTTTACATGTTTTGTACAAGGTTATTGCTGTGTTAAAAATATTAGCTTTAAAATACAGTTTGGTTTATAAATGCATTTATGTGAACTTCGTATACAGTATATCTGTAACTAGTTGCTAAAGCTGCCCTCTATCAGACAGTAGGGCTGCAGGTTTAAGGAATGAAGGCTATCGAGTGTCTCCTTTCTATAAATCAGGTGACGTCATCACCAACCCCCACATGCACACACGTGTGTACCTCACCTGTGAAAAACAGGAGTATGAACATATACTGCTCCATCACTGATGTATTGAAACTCACTAAAAAATAAAAAAATGTGAAAAAATTGTAAATTCAGTAAAACTGATAACCACAAGTATCACATCACTACACAGCACTATACATCTATCGCGTACCAACGGAACTCAAACGAGACAGTCACTGATTTGGCCCGGCAGGCGATTTATTAACAAAGTTGGGGGCAAATAAAACACGGGGTCAACCAAAATATGATAATCAACACTGGACCTGAAACAGGGGAATAATCGGAAACCAAAAGCAAAACAGAAACCAATAAATAAACAGGAAATAAAGCGGCAGGAGGGAAAACGGGAGTGCATAGGAGGGAGCTTAAAACAGATTGGGAGCACGGGAGACACTGAAGCACACTACAAGACGAAGACACGTAAGCACACGGGAGTGCGGAGCGAGGCAGACAAAGAGAAAGTTAAATACACAGGCATACAATTCAGAACACAAGGAAAGATCTGTCTTTTTCAAGGAAACATGAAAATAAACACAGTCTTATCTTTTAGAAGAGTTCAGGTCGCGTGATTAATTTCGCACGGAGTGCTGGTGAAAAAGTGGTGCTTTTATGTGCGTGTGTGTGAATCAGCGGAATATGGAGCAGCGGTGTGTGTGACGTGTGTGCGTGCTGTGTGCTAGAACTCAGGTGATGTAGGACGTTGTGCGGGGGCAGAGCCTGGCGTGCGCGTCACAGAACCCCCCTCTCCACGGACCGCTCCCGAGGGCCGGAGAGTGCATCGTTGGGGTGGGCGACCCCTACCCTTGGGACCCGTTATCTGGGGCTGAGCCTGATGGAATTCGGCGAGAAGGGTCTAAGATGTTGTCCCGAGGAACCCAGGTTCTCTCCTCGGGCCCGTACCGCTCCCAGTCCACCAGATACTCCAGACGACCACCTCGACGACAGGACCTCAAGATTTCGCGGACGGCATCGTCCTCCAGGTCCAGGCTCGGTGGGGGCTCCTCTGGATCGCCAGACTCTGGGGAAACAGAAAGTGAGGGAGTGTGGTAGGGTTTCAATAGTGAGACGTGGAATGTGGGGTGTATTCTGTAGGTGCGTGGAAGACTTAACTTAAATGTGACTGGATTGAACTGGGACAGGATGGTGAAGGGACCAATGTATCGAGGTGACAGCTTCTTGCTGAGCAGCCGAAGGCGGACGTCCCGGGTTGACACCCAAACCTTTTGCCCAGGTCTGTAGGTTGGAGCAATAGATCTCCGGGCATCGGCTGTGATCTTTTGCCTTCTGACTGCCCTCTGAAGCTGTCGGTGCGCTGATGCCCAAACCCTCTCACTCTCCTGGAACCAGTGATTCACAGCGGGAACCTCGGAGGTTTCCCCATTCCAGGGGAATAGCGGGGGTTGATGACCGAGTACGCACTGAAATGGTGTTAATCTAGTAGCTGGGTTCTTGAGAGAGTTTGGCTCCAGGAGTTCTGGTGGCCGTGGCAGAAAGTACGCAGGTATCGATCTATTTCCTGGATCTTCCTCTCTGTTTGGCCATTACTTTGTGAGTGGTACCCAGAAGACAGGCTCACCATCACCCCCAGGAGTTTGAAAAAGGCTTTCCAGAACCGGGAGATGAATTGGGGACCCCGGTCTGAAACGATGTCTTCTGGGATGCCAAAGTTTTGAAAGATCTGCTCGAACAGAGCCTCCGCCGTCTTTTGTGCTGTCGCGAGGTCTAGGAGTGGGATAAGGCGACAAAATTTAGAAAAACGGTCCACTATGACTAGCACACAGGTGTTACCTTGAGACATGGGGAGGTCCGTCATAAAATCTATGCCCAGGTGTGACCAGGGACGTCAAGGAACAGGTAGAGGCAGCAGTTTTCCTGTGGGTAACTGTCTGGGTGTTTTAGACACAGCACATGCCCGACATCTCCGTACGTACCTCTGCACTTGTTCTTTCATCCGRGGCCACCAGAAACGCTCGCGGAGAAGGGAGAGAGTTTTGGTGACCCCCGGGTGACCGGTGCCAAGTGAGGAGTGTACCTGGTGGATAAGATACTCTCTCTCTGGTTTGGGGACAAAGGAAAGCTGTGGTGGACAACCGGGTGGAGAGGCGCCAGGGGAAAAGCTCTGGGAATCGGACCTGCCATCCTCCCATTGTATTGGCGAGACGAATAGAGTCGCCGGAAGGATATTCTCTGGGTTCTCGGCCATTTCCTCGGGATCAGGGACCCTGAAGAGTGCGTTGGCCTTGACATTCTTTGTTCCTGGCCTATAAGAAACGGAGAAATGGAATCTCGTGAAGAACAAAGCCCACCTTGCCTGTCTGGAGTTCAGATGTTTCGCTTCACATAGATAGTCCAAATGCTTATGGTCAGTTAGGACCAGGAACGCACGGATCGCCCCTTCCAACCAATGCCTCCACTCCTCCAGGGCCAGCTTGATGGCGAGAAACTCACGATTTCCGATATCGTAATTCCTCTCCGCTGGTGACAGCTTCCTGGAAAAGACGGCACATGGATGGTAAGTTGGATCCTTCCCCTGCTGCTGTGACAATACAGCCCCGACCCCGGTTTGGGAGGCGTCAACCTCTACTAGAAAGGGATAATTAACGTCTGGAAGGACGAGTATCGGGGCTGTGGTAAAGGACTGTTGCAAGTGGGACATGGCCTGCATGGCCTCAGGTGACCAAATAAGCTTTTTGGGCTTACCCTTTAGGAGGTCAGTGAGCGGGACGACTTTCATGCTATAACCACGGATGAATCAACGGTAAAAATATGTGAAGCCCAAAAAGCGTTGGAGCTGTTTAATATTGGTTGGAGTAGGCCACAATCGGACAGCCTCCACCTTTTGAAGATCTCCATTTGAATCCACCTTGGGCTGATGTTATAATGGAGGAGGACTGATGGAAGACGCACTTTTCCGCCTTGAGGAACAGCTGATGAGATCGGAGTCTCTTAAGCACCTCGGTTACATGTCGGAGGTGCTCCGAGGAATCTGCTGAGTAGATAAGTATGTCGTCGATGTAGACGACCACAAATCTACCCACACAATCCCAGAACACCTCATTCATATAACCCTGAAACACAAACGGAGCATTCACTAGGCCGTACGGCACCACCAAGTACTCATAGTGACCCGTAGGAGTAATGAAMGCAGTTTTCCACTCATCACCTTCGCGAATGCGAATCAGATTATATGCGCTCTGGAGGTCTAGCTTCGTGAAGATGGTAGCTCCACACAGCTGTTCTAGAGCAGAGGGGACGAGAGGAAGGGGATAACTGAACCTTACCGTGACCATATTTAGCGCTCGATAATCAATGCACGGCCAAAGGCCTGCGTCTTTTTTAGCCATAAAGAAGAAGCTGGAAGCAGCAGGGGAAATTGAGGGACTAATGAAGCCTTGCCGAAGGGCCTCCTCAACGTACGTCTCCATTGCCTTTTGTGCCGGGAGAGAGAGAGAGTAGATCTTAACTCTTGGCACCGGTGCACCTGGAAGGAGGTCGATGGCGCAGTCCCATGGCCGGTGTGGAGGCTCGGAGGCTTGTGTGGCTCGGACTAGACAGACGATGTCCTGAAAGCTGGAGCATGCCTCTGGAATATTGTGATGAGGCACCCCAGCTGGACTCTCCACGGAGGTCGAGTTGAGTGGTAGAGCTGGGCCCTGGGAAAGGCAGTGAGAGGAACAGCTGTCCCCCCCCACTTCAGGATCTCCCCATCCTTCCATGAGAGGATTGGCTCATGGAGAGTGAGCCATGGATGTCCCAGAATCAGGTCAGATGTTGCTTTCTCGAGAACCAGGAATCTGATCTTTTCCTCGTGCAGCCAGCCGACCTGCATACGCAACGGAGGAGTGATGTAATGAACCAACCCCCCAGCAGGGGGCGCCCCCGTCATGCAGCAGATCTGGATGGGAACGGAGCGGAGTTCAAGGGGAACCTTGAGCTGGCGACAGAGTGTCCTAGATATGAAATTTCCGGTGGAACCCGAGTCCAGTAGAGCCTTTACTGTGGGAGACATGGTGGCATGGTGGATAGTAACATTCGTGGTGAGTGGTTTTGCATGGGACATTACTCACCAGAGGTCTCGCTGGGCGCCGAGGGCATGTTTGACGCAGGTGCCCCTTTTCAGCGCAGTTAAGGCATAACCCCTTGTTGTCTTTCCTGAGGAGAAAGTCGGGCTCATGTTAGGTTGATGTCCATGGGTTCTGGTACTGACCTGGGATTTGGTGAGAAGCGGGCTGGTTGGAACTGAACCGTTGCAGGAAGTTCGACAGCACAATCCTACAAACATTTGGCAACTCTGAGGGTGAGCCTCATGAACTGCTCCAACCCAACAGAGTCGTCGTGGGTCGCCATCTGCAACCTCAGTCGCGGTGCTAGCCCCTGCCGGAATTTGGTTAAAAGGGAGAGCTCATTCCACTCGCTGGCGGCTGCAAGGGTTCTAAAGGAGAGAACGTCTCGGGTTACTTGACTGTAACCCTGTTCCCTGATAAAGCGGGAACGAGATGCTGCGTGAAAACGCTATGGGAACATCTCTTTGTTGCCGGTTGTGAAGCTTGTGCATGTCAAAACCCGCCGAATACCTTCGGCTTATAACCTGTGCCAGGCATG